>PVIC010034981.1:0-19313 GCA_004025085.1 Thryonomys swinderianus | reverse complement strand
TCAGCAATCCTCATGTCTCTGCCTCCCGAGTGCTGGGATTACAGGCGTGAGCCACCACGTCCGGCATTGTGGTATGCGGTGTTGATGGTTGGTGGGCGTGTCTCCATGCCCAGCATTATATGTGGTAACCGGGGATCGAACTCAGGTCCTTGCGCTTGTGAGGCAGGCGCCGGAACCACTGAGCTAACCCTCCGGCCCCCATATTGGTCCTTTTTAACATTAAGATTTCAGACCATATTTTAGTACAGGTCTGTGGATCCAGAAAATATGTTATCCAAAAATCAGAAAATGAGGCAAGTTTTCTTATACACTGTAAGAAACTCTGCTAAGTAGTTATGTAGAGCACAGATATATTTTGAAATTAATCTAAAATAGATACACAGATTTTTTTTTCCCCCAGTAGTTAATTAAGAATAAGGTATAATCACTTCTTGGCCTTTTGGCTAAGATCAAGTGAAGAATAAGGTACAAAGTTAATAATGTTTGCTAAAGTAATGTAACAGTGAAATAAAAATGTTATTTTTAAGTGTAATTAAACTTCTGGTGCAGGAACAAAAACAGTGCTATACATTTCCTTCTGAAATAAGTTAATTTTTGCAAACCTAAAATGTTTTTCTCAGAGTAAAAAGTATCAATTATTTTGTTTGATTCTGAGGACAAAATGAAACTTTCCAATTATATTTCATTTGTATACAATATGAACCTTACAAAATAAAGAAAAAAAAACTGTTTTTATTTAGATTGATTTTCTATACTGTACCTGACTGTAATGTCTGTTCAGAAACTATGGATGCATCAGGAAAAAAACAGAGAATCATTAGTAAGACAACAACTTACAGTTAAAATCTGGAGTGTTATGATAAACATTCTGACACGGCTCTTTTTTTTCTTAAATCAATTTTTTTTGGTTGTTCATTTTTTAAAAATCAGTTTGATGACTTGATTTTTTTCTGATGGCTATAGAACACCATGGCTTACAAATAAGTGATGATAACTGATACAAACCCTCTGTATGCAAGGAAATCCTACCATGACTCAGTTTCACCATCAGAAATTCCCACACCCGCACTTTTGGTTGCACCTGTATCTGTGTTACATGTGCACATGTGTGAGAACACGATTACAAAAACCTAAGAAATTAAAGGATACTGAAGGTAGGGATGGTATTTTCCTAATATATATTCTACTATTTTTTTTCTGGGACTCACCAGCTGGTAATACCATCAGTTCAGCCATAACAAAACACACGCATTCTAAAAACATCACGCTATGCAAATTCGTGGAAATTCCCAAAGCCATGAGGCTAGAGGACAAATGGGTTTGGGGTACCACATTCAAAAATTCAATAGTGACACGCCAAAGATAGGAAACAAATAAACCAGCACAGCATTATGCATTTTCCATGGGTGGTTATGAGTGCATGAATGCTACAATAAACAAGGCACTTAATGGTGGGAAAAAAATATGAAGTGGGCTTATAGAAATGGCCACCAGAAGGGAATAATTGTGAATAGTGAATGATATGAAAGAAGTATTCAGAAAACAGATGGGAAATTGAAACACCAGATGTGGACGGGTATGGCTCATAACATGTGTGGTAAATGGGTAGGGAGACATGTAAGTGGATACATATGTGTATGAGCATATATATGTGTACCCATCTTGGTTCTGCTGGGTACAGTTGTCTGCATTCACCTAATGTTGTTTGCAGGAGAAATCAAATATAAGCTCATGCAAAACTGGTATTATGCTCAATCATTCTCATATATATCAACCATGTTGGAGCAAATTCCCAGTCTCAGAACAAGGGTTATAGCAGAACTGACTGTACTTTTCAAATTCAAAGATATATTCTACATATAGTAAATGTGTAGGAAACTAAAACAAAACAAAACAAATAAACCTGATGCTCAATCTGGAAATTACTTAGGTACTTTGCTTCTCTTCTTTCCTTCAACCACTTACTTTCAATTGCTGCTTATTAAAGCCTCCACATCAAAGTAGGCACAGGTGGAAAGAGGTGACAAAACACAAATCAGTCAGTCTACACTCTTGGAAGCCAGAAAGAAAGCCTGAAGTTGAAAGCTAAGATCAGATGGTTTTGAGTCTGGGTAGGTTTCAGCCCCCCAGCCTACGCAGAGATCCCGAGGAGCTGGCTGTAACTAACGCCTTCAGAACACCTTGTGGAATTCTGAGAGTTTACGGCCACCTATTTTGCCAACTAGTTAACCAAGAATCTATGTGAGGTAGGAATAATTTTCCTCTGTTAAAAGAGGGCACACAAGAAAGTTTGATTTAGAATAAAAAGGAAAAAATGTTCATAATGCTGAGAAGTTAAAATGGGAAAAAATATGGTTGAAGAAGTCTAATTTATTTTTTTCAAGTATATCTTAATAAAGCTCAGAAGGAAAAAAACGAAGTGTGATCTATTAAGGCTATGGAAATGTGGAGGTTTCTCATAATATTACTTTATGTGCTTACTGACATGAGAAGCTCAAATCTTTTTCATCCAAATAAAAGATGTACCAGGAAAAGTAAAAAGCTGCCTTGAAAACCATATATATATTTCAGATATTAAAACTGTTAATAGTGATTAGTGGCCAATAATAAGCACCACTTTAAATTACTAATTAAAATGATTTAATATTTATTTAAAGCAATAAAAAAAATTAAGACCAAGTTACACAAATATTTGGAAGAGTGATTAGAAAAATAAGCAATCTAGGTATTGCTTTTTTGGTCAATAAAGCATTTTTATATAATGAGGTTAATGGATATTCTATAGTAAGTGCTAGCTGAATATTCTATGAAAACCTGACTACAAAGTTAGCAATGTTTGAGACTGTTCTTCATCATAATCTATAGAAAAAAATTATTAGCCAGTTTATGATATGAATATCTGAAGAGACAAACTTCCTTTGACAAATGCCATTTAAAAAAAATCTTTACAGAAATTCCTTTTAAAACTATTTTAATCAACTAGAATCTAAAAATTATTTCTGTAAATAAGTTGATATGTACCTCACAAGACTTTTAGAAGGAACACAAATAACAAAAAGTAAATAAAATACAAAGCAAGCATGCATACCACGCAAGCTCCCGGTAGTTAAAAGTGCTCGAGCTTTGTCAGCCAAGTCACTATTCAGAGTGTTTCCCAGTAGCAGGACGTCAATGGCCTCTTGCTTGGAGCTGTCGAAGAAGTTATTCTGAATTGTTCTGGTGACTGAACGAGCACCATCTTTTAACTTTCCAGCCTGTTGAGGGACAAAGGAACATGAGCTTTTATTCCAAACAGTGTATAGTCAACTTTAAATTGGTTTTACCTAATTTTAGTGTAAAAAAGGGATCTAATTATGATGTTTGAATTTATAACCCACATGAAAAGGCCTCAAAATGTCACTATTTGCTTTCCCATTTTGGATACCAGTTCTGCACAAAGAAATGAAAAAGCAAAGCACTGCAACTATATCTAGTAGTGTTATGTAGAACAGTAAATGTTAAAATTGATTATTATAAAGAAAATAAACAGAACGTCCTTACTTAAAACAAGGAAATTGCTCTTATATTGTTTTACAGAGATGGGGATGGAATGGGTGGAGAAAAGAAGGAGAAATGAAGGGTCACACAGAAGTGACAGGATCCTAGAAAAGCCTCAAGGTACTTTGACTATAGAAAAATAAAACTGCTCCCAAATAACTTTTGTTAGTTAAAACTAAAGCTTAATCTAAGATTGAGGGTCTAATGAGAAATTTACAGTTAGGCTCATAAATATCATATGTAAACTCAGTTTTTATACTGTCATTGTGTTGCCTATACAACTAATAAAAATAAACTTTTTACAATGAGAGTTAATTATGACTTCTAAATATATTTTACTCAGGCATATATTGGTTATTACAAAGAATACTTATTTTGACTCTACAAATTTTTGACTAGCAAAAAACTTTTAAAAAAATCTCTTGCTTTTAAGAAAATAATTTAGTTTGCAATATGTAATTTTTGTCCCCTAAAGAAATAATAGACACTTCAGAATAAGGAGCCAATTTTATTAAATGCCACTAAATGAATGCCAATATATTTAATTAACTATTTAAATTTGGCATTAAATGTTCTTCCTTCCATGCAGTAACGTATATGAATTATTGAAAAAACACTCACCATTCACATTATCAGGCAATTAATCAAAAGGAATCCAGAGAAAGGAAAAGAAAGCAGATCAGATGTTAATTTTAGCTCAACTTAGACTAGTTTATTTAATAAAGATTTTATGTCTATACATTAAAGATAAAAGACCACTGAAAATGTTACCTCTGTACATATATTGTCTTAGTTACAAAAGAAATAAAAAGGCAGAAGAATATAAAAGAATATTTTTAAGCATCAGTTGTAGAGAATCAGCTTTTAATGGTGAGAATTATGCTCTCTATCTCAAAGGAATAAATGAAAGTTTAACAATTTCAGGTTTTCAAAACAGGAAGCATTTAAGAAATAAATATGTGTAAAATCCAATACAAATTGGATAATAAGAGTGAATAGAAGAATAAGAGTGAATAGAAGGAGCTTTGCAGGTAAGGCCAACACTGTGGGCAGAGGCATGGTACTTATGAGATGCAGAACACACAGAAAATCTGTAAAGTGAAAGAATTGGAAATGGCCAATAGCTTTCACAGAATTTCAACTGCTATGTTAAAGAAGCTGAATGAGAATTATAGAGTGGTAAATATTCTCATTTCTCTTCCTGTAATATTTGGGGGGGGGTGTACAGATCTAGCATGTTAATAAATTCAAGTGAGGTCAAGATCCCTTAAAAAGTTTAACAATATTAAGCTTAAAAATAGAATAGTGAAAAATATCCCAAGCACAGTTTTAAAATTTCCACAGTAATGGTCAATACTAGAAGGGAAAGTAGTCTACAATAATATCAGCAATTAAAAAGTAATTATGAGACTCAAAATTATAACGTTCATATTCCACACAACTTTGGCACATTCTGAGAGCTTCCTTCTCAGGTTAAAATAAGTAAAAGGAGGAAAACTCAACAATTCTACTCCAATAAAGTTGATTTCATAGTAAGTATATGAATTGTCAATAGATTTATTTATTCATTCAGCATTTGCCACACTTCTATTAAATGGCAGGTACTGTGTCAAATGCAGTGGACACAAAACCAAGTGGGACAGGACACTTTATTAAGAGAATTGTTGGCAAAAAATTATATTTACAATCATAGCAAGAATCTAAAAAATAAAAAAATTGAGAAAATCAGAAAAAATAAGCAGTATACATACAGAGGCTTATCACTAAATGACTATGTCACATTTATCAATCCCCCAAACTTAAGGAAGTATCTACATTTCATTAATCATTAGTACCTACTGTAGAAGGAAGATGCAAAGAAGGCAAAAAAGCATGATAAAACAGAATTCTGCAATAGAAAATAACTTTAAAAAGATCTATTGAGTTTTTTAAAAGTTCATTTAAAAGCTTAATTAAAAGAGGAAAAAATTATCTTTGAGAGTGTATAACAAATCTAGATCTACCTTCGCCTTCCCTTCAAGAGCTCCAGTGCCTGCATATATCTTACTGATTGAATCGCCATTCACAGACCACATGGACCGAAAAACTTCTTGAAAGCGAGTCACCAATTGAGGCTTTTCAGCCAGGCCAAGAGCCTCCAACTGTTTAGTTAGCATCTAAAACAGTAAACATAAGAAATTTTAGAAATATAATAATATTAATCATAACATCACAAGTAGAATAAAAATTCATATTTATAGGACAGGATCAGATTGGACTCTGAAAATATTAACATTTTACTAGGATACATGTGTCATTTTTCCACCATTGCAATTTTTTTTTTTTTTTGAGACAGGGTCTCGCTTTGTAGTTCAGGCTGGCCTTGAGCTCACTATGTAGCCCAGGCAAGACTCGAACTCGGCAATCCTCCTGTTTCTGCCTCCCGAGTGCTAGGATGACAGGCGTGAGCCACCATGCCTGGCACCATTGCAATTTTTAAAGTAAATGCTGCATAAATGAAAATGACAAGTAATTTAACATTCCCCTGTATCTTTCTGATTAAATAAAATTAATTTTTAAATGTCCCTATAAATCCAATGAGTACCTTGCTCACCTAAATGACCTAGTTAATACCTTGCATTTCAACCAAAAAAAATACACATAATTTACCTAAATATGTATGGAAATAAAATTTCAACTTCTGGATTTGGTTCTGTAAGTCTGAGTGATTAAAGACAAGGATGAGAAAAAGGGAATTTCTGTTAAGCTGTCACAAAAATAAAGAAAATACATTATATCCTGACTCTAAAGTCATAGTGGTTCCTTATATCAAATCTTATCAGTACTGCATATAAAGGAGAATAGGAACGAACCCAGCCTACAAGGGACAGAAGGACTCTCGGGCCACCTAAATTCCTCCATCCCAACTAACCATGAGTGTTCAGCAGTTACCCCTCCTCATTCTGGGATTTCTAGCCTTGAAATCTGGCAGAGTCAAAGCAAAGATATACTTGGTATCTAGTTGGTTTCTCCAATAATATTCTATCCCTTGCATTTTTACTTAACTTCCTCTCATTTATTTTTTTCTTTTATCTTCTAAGTAAGATTATCTATAATTATAAAAGAGTCAAAAGTAAAATAATATTAACCTCAAATAGATTCGTTTTATTAGCTATTGTTTGTAAGCAAGTAGAGCAAAAGAAAATAAACCTCTTTTATCATTTAAAACCTTTTCCTCTTCAAAGAAATGAGCAGAACTGACTTGACTTTACTATTAGTTTGACTTGGCCTATATTAGGAAATTTCATAAACAGCCAACTAACAGCTACTGTATTCTCACATCTACCAGTAATGAAAGTCTGCTAAGGTGAATCTTGAAAACCAATACCCGTTCCACTTTTACTAAAGAGTTTCAAGAATTTCAATAAGCTTACACAGACTCCATGTAATTGCATCCAGACACTTAAAACCAGAAACACACTGCAAGTATGTGATAAACTCCATCTAAATAACCAAAATCCCTTCTTTCACTTTTCACCTGTGAAAGGTTTTTAAAATTATAATGGCACCACCCTTCAATGACATTGCAAAAATAACCAAAGCAGTAGAATTTACTTACATGAAAATGTATTTCTGCAGATAAATTTTTTTTTTTGGAGACAGGGTCTCGCTTTGTAGTTCAGGCTGGCCCTGAGCTTACTATGGTGCCTAGGCAAGCCACTGCGAACTCAGCAATCCTCCTGTCTCTGCCTCCCAAGTGCTGGGATTACAGGCGTGAGCCACCACGCCTGGTATTGTGGTATGCGGTGTTGATTGTTGGTGGGCGTGAGTCTCCACGCCCAGCATTATATGTGGTTACCAGGGATCAAACTCAGGACCTTACACTTGCAAGGCAGGCGCCGGAACCACTGAGCTAACCCTCTGGCCCAAATTTTTTACTTTTTAAAAAACAGTAGTACCTGGGATTAAACTCAGGGATTTCACAGTGAACTACAACCCTATCCTTTTGTAAATTTTTTGAGACAGAGAATCTGTAAGTTGCTCAATTGCCTGAGCTGGAGTCAAACTTGCAGCTTCCCTATCTCAGCTTCCCAGAGTACTAGGATTATAGGCATGCACTACCTACCATGCTGGATTTATATTTCATTTTTGAAATAGAAAAGCTCAGCTACCAAGTAACAAATACTGGTTCACAGATACTCTGGCTAAGTTCTGGATCATTAAAGAGTAGAACCATTATTTCCTATTCTGTTTTTATAATACTTGAGAACTAGGCTAAATTTCATTTTGGGGCAGGGCGGGGGAGTTTGCTATGTAGTTCAAGCTAGCCTTGAACTCTATATAGCCCAGGGTGGCCTCCAGCTCGTAGAAATTCCCCTGCCCTGGCCTCTGAGTGCTTAACCTACAGGCTTGTGCCACCATGTCTAGCTGACCATGTGAATTTCTGTGGAACTGCTACAAAGTCCATCAAATACTTGACTATTATTTCATTATATTTAAATCTGATGCATAAACAATAAAGAAAAAAACAACTTTTAAGCAAAAACCTTGTAGGAATTGAATCTCATTCATTTTCATTCTTACTGAGGCATTTTCATCCAATTCTCTTTTTTGTAAGTAACTCGTTTGAAAATGCCAAATTGGATTAAGTCACAAACTATCAAAAAAATCCTATAGGATTCTACATGTGAAGACAGAACTTTTGTATCAAAAAAGACTTTTAAAAGGCGACACACAGAATTAAGGGCAAATATGTATCTTTTTTCAAGGGACATTTAAAAATAGCAATTATTGGATGAATAAAATCTCAGTTTTTAAGAGTGGGAATCAAGAAACTAGAAGAAAACAGTTGGCTAAAGAAAGAATACGAAGGACAGATAAAGAAAATATTTAAATGAAAATGGACTTTGACCTTACAAGAGAGACTAAAAGTTAAAAAAAAAAGTTTTAATGATTTAAAGTTTTAATAATTTCATATGTGTTTTTCGAAAACTACCTAGTGAGACTTAAGTATAACTAAAACACACAAAGAGGCACACAGCACAAGGTACAGACATTTTAATTTTTTATTTTACCTCTAAGCCAAGGAATGCCTGCACACTATTTGTTCTATCAAGACAATCCAAGCAGTTTGTTCGAACTGTACCCGTCTGGCACCTGCAAGTTTGAATAAAGTTAGATAGCTACTTTGCAGCAAAAAATAAAGCTATAACATGAGAAATGTGGTGACTAAAATGTAGCACTTCTTTCTTCCTCTATTAGCACAATTTTCAAACATACCAAAAGGATGAAAGAATTCATATATTCTTATATGTGAACATTCATATATTCACCACCTAGATTCTATATCTGTCAACATTTTGCCCTGTATTCTTTATCACATACTCTTCACATACTTGTTTTTAATCAGACCAGTGGTTTACGAGCTAAAGATACATTCAGGTTTATAATGTCGTAGTCCTTTATATATAAAAACAAATAGTTATGAAACGAATGTTTACAAATCTAAGGTCTGCTTTCTCTGTTGACTATCCTATAAAATTGTTATGGCATTGATACTAAATATATAATTGAAAAGATAGGAAATTTGAGTTTTGTGTACAGAAATTTTACCTCAGCCTGTATTCTGAAATTAAATCTTTCAAACTTACCTTTTTGTTTCACATGCAAAAACTGCAGTTGAAATTTAAGGCACATCTTAGTCTAATTTGGTAAAACCAATGTTTGTTTTTATTTCTATTAGTTTTAAGACATAGTGGAATAGTTTCAGATATAACAGTATGAGGTCTGGAACCAGAGGAATTGTAATGATAATACTTTTAAGTTTCTTGACTTGCAGTAGATTACAGCCTATGTTTCAATGCTGTAAAATGTAAATAGGTGTTCTAATACAATCTATCCTTCTACTTGTTGTTATTGATACAAATAAAGATTAAGTACACTGCTAGTCCTTAATGTTTGCTCAATAATATAATTTTCATTCATATTTGTTGAATCCTATAGAAAGAAATGCCTAACACAAAGCATAGAAAGATATTTTAAATTTTAGAAAAGAAATTTAAGAGCCCAATACTAAGAATGCCTTAAGTTATAGCAAAGTCTCGACTTAAAGAACAGATAGTCATCAAACCTTTGAACTTCATTTCCATCAAAATAAAAAAAGCCATAATCTAGAAACTTCTGGACTTGAGGTTTAAGAACACTGTGCAGTTTTTCTGCTTTTCCTCCTTTAACCATTTGATGATAGTCAAAATTCACCATGAGGATATCTGCAGCATGTTCAGAAGCTTTCAAATGACTCTGAAAGTAAAAAGGCAAATAGTTATCTAAATATTACTTGAATTTACAGATATAATGATATAAATGGAACCTTATATTTTTTCATTTTTTTTCTTTTTTGTAGTGCTGGAAATTGAAATCAGGGTCCTCAGGCTAGGCAAGCTTGAACTTTACATCTTAAATTAAATCTTAGCTGGCCCGTTAAAACTTTACTAATTCCACAAAGCTTTCATTGACACTGGCAGTAAAATAGAAAATTACTTGTGGATAATGATATTCATTTTCTAAAACTTCATACATTATCCCAGAGAGATCAGCTGACTAATTAACAGCAGGGAACCTAAATATTTCTGGTCCGGTTTAGAGAATAAAATATCATTTCTAATCAGCAGTATTTTACTTTTACAATATAAATTTAATAATTATTCATCCAAATCTCAAAATAAAGTCTTATTTTTAACACAAGTCCTATTGAGGAGTGAAAATATTTTTTATACTTTCACTCAGTACATTTTTAAAATTTATTAACTATTCATTTCACCAGGTTTCAAAAATAGCTAAATTCCTTTGCTTTTTGGTGGCACTGGGATTGGTGGTTTTTTTTTTTTTTTTTTTTGGTGGCAACCTTGTGCTTGCAAGGCAGCCACATTGCCACTCAGCTAAATCCCTGGCCCAATAATTACTTTTACATTTCATGAAAATGAACTTTAGAAGAAGGCTCTTTTTCTAACCATTTTGTGTTAAGTTTATGATCTTACATATGACTATACTTCATCTTTTTTTTTGAGACAGGGTCTCACTTTTGTAGTTCAGGCTGGCCCTGAGCTCGCTATGTAGCCCAGGCAAGCCATCGCGAACTCAGCAATCCTCTTGTCTCTGCCTCCTGAGTGCTGGGATTACAGGCGTGAGCCACCACACCCGGCACTGTGGTATGTGGTGCTGATGGCTGGTGGGCGTGAGTCACCACGCCCGGCATTCTATGTGGTTACTGGGATGAACTCAGGACCTTGCGCCTGCGAGGCAGGCAGTGGAACCACTGAGCTAAATCTCAGGCCCAGACTATACTTCTTCTTAATCCATCACTGACTCATTTATTATTTTGTAGTTTTTCTTCAGAAGTCATACAGGTTTTGAGTTCTTTTTCCTTAAGTTTTCTTTCAGGGCAGGAAGACATAGTTTTTTGGTGATACTGGGAATTGAACTTGGACCTTTGTGCTTCCCTTGCAGGCATGGTACAAGTTGACCTAAATCTCCCGCCCAGGAAGACATAGTTTTGTATGTACACAAATGTATTATTCACCATTTCATAGTTTCAAAACAATGACTTTGGTGTCTAGGCAGTAGGCAAGGCAATAAAGAAGGAAATTGGCTCATATTTAGTGATGATGTGAACATTTCTGGGAGACATTTTTCTGCTTCTGTGCAATATTAAATAAATTAGAAAACAGTGTCAATTATCTTGAAAATTTTCCATATTTCCAACTTCAGAGGCCCTAGCATAAACTCAATATTTTAACTCCAGAGTTACAGATTTCAACAAGTGCCTCATCTTCTGATTGTTTTATGGAAGAAGAAATGACCATACTTACTTGGAAAGCCTTACTTAGCATATGTTCGCCTTCCTTAGATCCAAGTAAATTTACTATTATTTGTTTGCCATACAAACTCTTAAGTGTTCTAAAATGCCTATTAAAGAAAGGAAATAAACATATAACAAAATCTTTTTCAATAAGCAATCCATCTGAAGTTTCAAAAGAACTTAAGTGGCAGTATTTTAAAGTCATAGAACTTGCCAAATTGGTACACAGCCATTCTCCATGTGTGTTCTCAAGAATCGGAATTGATGAAAACTCACTTGATGTACTTTCTTCTCTGACTTACAGTGAGACTCCTCCTACCCATTCCAAACTTCCCACCCTGGGGCGCTGGCACCAGACCAGGCAGAGCATAGCCATTAGTATAGCAGGGCATGCAGTAGGAACAGGAGGACAAAGCTTGTACCTCACACACATGGCCATCTATGCCACAAGCAGTCAGAGCCACCTCTTCATAGTTTTAGCCTTTGAAAAATAGGCCCCAAATGAGTTTCCTCTCTAGTCTCCAGCCATCCAGAGGCTATACAGCAATCCTCCCCTTCTCTGTGGTTTCACTTGCCACAGTTTCAGTTAAGTTAAGTCAATCACTATTTGAAAACTCTTGGCTCAAGAGGGAGGCCACATTCATACAACTTTTATTATAGAATGTTACAACAGTTCTACTTTTAGTTCTTGTTATTAATCACTTACTCTGCCTACTTATTAAATCAAACTTTCACATAAGTACATATGTTTAGGAAAAGACATATGCATTTATTGTATTTACAGTACAAAGTTTCAGGGATCCACTTGGGAAAGTCTTGAAATGTTTCCCCTGAGACTACTACATAGAGCACTGATGATGAACCTTTTAGAACTTTAAATGATGCAAATAGCCTGCTGTGGCACACATGCCATAGGCTCACCACCACTGGTATAGGGCAATGCCACACAAAGGCAATACAATGTGAGACTCTCTATAGTTTATTTTTTATTTTTATTTTTTTGAGACAGGGTCTTGTTTTGTAGTTCAGGCTGGCCCTAGGCTCACTGTGTAGCCCAGGCAAGCCTCAAACTCAGCAACCCTCCTGCCTCTGCCTCCTGAGTGCTAAAATTATAGGCATGAGCCACCACGCCTGTATAATTTAAATTTGTTTTTTTTGAGACAGGGTCTCACTTTGAAGTTCAGGCTGGCCGAGCTCACTATGTAGCCCAGGCAAACCTCAAACTCAGCAATCTTCCTGCCTCTGCCTCCCGAGTGCTGGGATTACAGGCGTGAGCCACCATACCCAGCATTGTGGGGTGTGGTACTGATTGCTGGAAGGCGTGAGTCACCACAGCCAGTATTGCTGTATGTGGTTACCAGGGATCAAACCAGGAATCTTGTGCTTGCTAGGCAGGCGGCGGAACCACTGAGCTAAATCTTCTGCCCTATAATTTAAATTTTTAAAAGCATATATTTATAGAGCAAATATTGAGATATTTTGCACTTTTTTTTTTTTGTACTAAGTCTTTCAAATTCAGTATGGATTGCTACTTATAGCACATCTTCACATAGACTAGTCACATTTCAAGAGCTCACTAGCTCCATGTGGCTAGTGGCTATCATAGTGGACAACATAAGATGGGAAGTTTTAAGCCGAAGAGATCAAGACCCACACTTCTAGGACTATCACCACTAAAAGTAAATACACTACAAATCAGTCTTCTAGGTGAATTAGAAACCAGAAGCAATTTTACTTAGAGGTAAAAGACATTTAAATGAATTGATAAATGTAACTAGTCTTACTCTTAGCAATGTCAAAATGTAAGGCACTATGTAAAAATAATTAGGCCCACCTGTCAAATGCAGGTGCATTGGCTTCAAAACCCCTTGACATACGGACACGATGTGATCCCACCTTAGATAGGGAAAACAAATTTCATTATACCACAAACCAACATGTGGACAAAAGAAATATATGCTTAATGTATGTAACAATTTGTTGAACACATGTAAATGAATCAAGTAAGTGATTTTCCTTCATAATAATATTTTCTTATAAGCCCTCAGAAATTCCCATTAAAAAGCAGTCCCATTATAAAAGCAGTCCAAGTTATACAATTATGAAATACTTGTAAAGGATTAGTAACTTCTCAATGAAAATAATTTTCAATGCTTTCATATATATTACCTAGTTTTCAGCTCAAACTACATGACCTATGTAAATGAAGTGATTTACTTTCTCTCTTAAACCTGTGCAACTAATTCCAAAAGATTCAGATGAGACTTTTTTGTCTCTTGACCTATATTTCTCCTCTTCCAGTCTACCAATGTATGTCCATTTGTCTTTTCACTCTGCTATATGGAATGCTCTACTCCTCTTCATCACAAAAAACTCCAAACAATTAAAACCATCAATGTTTTCTGGAAAAACAGACTTTCCAAGTCAGTTTCACTATCATATAATTATGTAATAGCACCTTTTGCAAAATTAGACCTTTTGGGCTGAATCAAATAAAGATAGGAAATATTTACCTATATGTATTGCTAGCTTTTCTTTTCTCACATAGTAAAGTAGCAGAGAGATAAGGCAGGATTAAGAAAGCGCTAACAGATGTCAAAAAGAAACACAAAGCGAGACCAATTTGAACTTCCTAGTATTTCTGTCTTTGGGATCAAAGTTTCCCTTAATTCATTCTTGCTAATCTATGAATGAAGTAGCTTTAAAGAGAGGGCAGGAGGAAGGTTTTCATAAAAAAAAATAAACAAAAATGCAAAACAAAATAAGCTCTAATAGGCTTATTCAATTTCAAAAGTGAATTAAAAGTATTATCATTATTTTCCCAGCCTGTCCTATGTCAATAGAATGACTGTCCTGCTAGTAGATTTTTTTCCTTTTATTGATTAAACTAACTTAGATTCACATTTGAGTCAAATGAATCATCAGATTCAATTTCATTTTATGGTACTTACTAGCCTTCAACAATGTGAAAAATAAATGCTGGGCTTGGTGACTCAAGCCTTGGGAGGCAGAGGCAGGAGGATTGCTGAGTTTGAGGCTTGCCTGAGCTACATAGTGAGCTTAGGGCCAACCTGAACTACAAAGTGAGACCCTGTCTCAAAAAAAAAAAAAAAAAAAAAAAAAGTGAAAAATATATACTCTATGGCATTAGACTAGAGGAAAATAACAATTTATACTTTTTCTTAATCACCTATAACAGTATAAAAGCTTTGTCCACAAAAACTGCCTACCACTACAAAAATTTACTTTGTCAGTATTTGTTATATAGTACTGTAACTGTCAAAATGGAAAAGTGTAAATTCTTTTTTTTTTTTTTGAGACAGGGTCTCGCTTTGTAGTTCAGGCTGGCCCTGAACTCAGTATGTAGCCCAGACAAGCCTTGAACTCAGCAATTCTCCTGCCTCTGCCTCCCAAGTGCTGGGATTACAGGCGTGAGCCACCACGCCTGGCACTGTGGTATGTGGTACTGATTGCTGGTGGGCGTGAGTCCCCATGCCCAGCATTGTATGTGGTTATCGGGGATCGAACTCAGGACCTTGTGCTTGTGAGGCAGGCACCAGAACCACTGAGCTAAATCTCCAGCCCAGTTCTCTTGTTTTTTGTTAAAACCTGTGGTTGTTCCCTATTACCTCCCCACATATAAAAACACCAGATCAAAGCTACATATCAATGCTCCTGAACGACAGATTTCTATAAAATACATATGATCAATTGTGATAAAAGAAGCATTCTGGAAAGTTTTAAGGTCTTAACCATAAATCTGCCTGAAGAAAAACAGGTATGTCAAGGTTATTATTCTTTTTTAAAGTATTAGGGTCAGGTAACAGCAGTATTATAGGAAGTTAAGTTAGATAGAAATTAATATACCACCAGAGAGTGACTGGACTCTCAAGGAAGTCAGGAGAAAAAGAAAGACATCAGACTTGTTGCTGGAGGCATCTGAAGACCACCAGGCCTCAAAGTAAGGATTTAATGAGTAGGCCTACAGGCTTCCCCTAAGGGATAAGCAGTAACTTGGAAATTATACTATAATTGGTTATTACCTGGTCCAGTAAAGTCCAGAGACATTTCAGTCACCCAGGGGGTGACCAGAGCATCTGGACTCATTCCTTCCCCAAAATGCCTGTTACATTTTCCTCTGTATCAGTAGCACACACTTGCAATCACCAAACTCAGGAAGCTAAGGCAGAAGATCTAAAGTTCAAGGCCAGCCTGGGCCATATGCTGAGACTCTTTCTCTTCTCCCCAATTAAATTTAATTTAAAAATAAAAAAATTAATAAAGTGGTATAGAACATCATTTATCATTACTTTATGTTTGCCTATTTCTGAAACTTCAACAAAAAATTGAGCATGTAGCATTTAAGTAGGCACAATCTCATCCTGTTTACCTTTTCTTTCTTTCTTTTGTTTTTTCATTTGTTTGGTTTTAGTGGTACTGGAAATTGACTGCAGAGCTTTTATACTGATTATATCCCCAGCCCTGTCTTATTTTTTTCATTTGATCCAGGGTCTTGCTCAGTCATAAAGTTACTCAAATTTGTGATCCTCCTGCTTCAGCCCCCTCAGAGAACTAAAATTATAGGTGTGTGCCAGAATGCCCTTGCTAGGTTTCTCATTTTTTGAGGTTTACAAATATAAGCTGTAATATAACAGTAATACAATGTAAGAATAATACTACAGATGTCAATACTATAAATGCCAAAGAACTTCAGAGAAAAAAATTTGTGAAGCCCTTCATGACAAATTTATAAAATGTAAAAGGAATTCACACTGTAGCGTGCCATTTCTGTCTTAAGTCTGAACTCTTCAAACAGACTGCATTGCTCTCCGGAAGCATCATTCTAGTATCTCATAGCACCTGGTATAAACAATACACACTGGAAGAACTCAAGCACTAAATGAAAAGGTCAGCATGGCAGGGTGACTGGAGTCCATTCGATGAGCTCTGTGTTGGCTGCTGAAGAACCACCACCTTGATTGTGGAAGCAGAGAATTCCTCTTAGAAAATAGGAAGACTTGAAAAATATGAGTAAACCATATTACAAGAAGGGCCATTGGTAGATCAGAGGCACCTAGTATATAAGGGAAGGACTTTTGGAGAGTGAACAGGAAGAAGAGCCTAGAGGTTCGAGCCCTGTTAAGGAAACAGAATTCTTCAGGCTGTAAGAAATTATGAAGATATTACTCAGATGACAGAAGGAGGAAGACAAAGAAATGCAAAGTTTCAATGTCTGGGAGAATGTTGGGATGCATTTGCTGCTTCAGGGCTACCTGATTTCAGCTGTTAGAGTAGTACTCTGCAAATCAGACATTCTCAACTTTGAATAGGAGAGAACTCAGTTAAAATGCAGATTCCTGGCCCCATTCCAAAAGCTTCTTATTCAACTGATCTGAAATTGGGCTGCACATCTGCATTAAAAATCACTCTAGATGACTCTTTTTATCTTTCAACTAGTCACAATGGAATTACTAACAAAGAAGCAAGTTAAGGATTCTGCCATGATTTCTGAAGGGAGACATGGCATAAGACAACATTACCTTCAAGGATCCTCCAAAAATTCCAGTCCCAAGAATATACAAAACACCTGATACCACTTATAACCACTTTAAGTCAAAAACCCTTTCTGCTGTATATGGAATAATACATGTTTGGATGTGATTTTTTTTTTTTTTTTGAGACAGGGTCTCGCTTTGCAGTTCAGGCTGGCCCTGAGCTCACTATGTAGCCCAGGCAAGCCTCGAACTCAGCAATCCTCCTGTCTCTGCCTCCCGAGTGCTGGGATAGCAGGCCTGAGCCACCACACCCGGCACATTTTTTATTTTTAAAAATTAATTGTCTCGAGCAGGAGGATTAGCTCAGCGGTTCCGGCGCCTGCCTCGCAAGCGCAAGGTCATGAGTTCGACCCCTGGTTACCACATATAATGCTGGACGTGGAGACATGCCCACCAACAATTCAACACCGCATACCACAGTGCCGGGCGTGGTGGCTCACGCCTGTCATCCCAGCACTCGGGAGGCAGAGACAGGAGGATTGCTGAGTTTGTGGCGGCTTGCCTGGGCACCATAGTGAGCTCTGGGCCAGCCTGAACTACAAAGTGAGACCCTGTCGCAAAAAAAAAAAAAAATTAATTGTCTCTCAGTCCGCCGGAAACGGATGACACCCGGTAGCCAAGTCTGTGCCGTTCCCGGGATACTCTGCCATAAAGAAGGACAAGATCGATCCATTTAGGTGCAAATGGAGACACCTGGCAGATATACTAATAAGTGAAATCAATAGATCACAGATAGGCAAATTCCGGATCTTCTCTTTGATATGAACACCTGTAGATGCAAATGAGCTCTAGAAAGTATGACAACTTTTATAGAGTGGGAAATTTCCATAGGAAGTTTGGAGTGGGAATGTAATGAGGGGAAAGAATAAATATGATACAGAAAGAAAATAAAAGAGTATGTATAAAGGGGGTGGGGAGGTGTGGGTGGGTAGGGATATGGGTAAAAATGAGAATTAACTTGTGTCTTATACTGGTACAAATTCCCCAATGTTATACGTGATTGTGAGATGCATATAAATTGTACCAATAAAGAATTCAATTAAAAAAATTGTCTCTTTTTCACAGTCTTTGAAAAATCAATTGCATTTTCCTTGCTTTATTACCACTCTTTTAGAATGGTAGAGACAATGTTTTGGTACAAAAGCTGCCTATGGAAAGAATCTGTTCCTTTTTTGGAACCAAAAATCAAACTCAGGATCTTGTGCTTGACAGGCAAGCACAGTGCCACTGAGCTACTTTCCTGGCCCAAATTCCCTCCTACTGAAAGAAATGTTAACTTTAAAAACTATTAAATAAATCACTAAAAACCACTGACTCAGTCCTCAATCCAACTCAAATTAGCAACAGGCCAGGATGGTGACAATTTGGCAGAATTGTTGAATATCTCAATGTCTTAAAAATTATGACTATAAAGAAATAGATGACTTAAAAATCCATAGTTTTCAATGCACGGGTACATGACATTAGCCAGCCACACTGCGCAGAGATCACAGCACTCAGGAGAAGGAAGAAATTCTCACCCAAGGAGGACCCCTCAGTAAAACCATTCAGAATTCAGCTTTGCTGAATAATTAAAATAACAGAGAAAGCAGTGTAACACAGGGCTACATAAATAGGCTACCAGAATCTCTTATATTAGCCTGCCCCCAAAAGAAAAACATTCCACTTGCATTAAACCAGCAAACATTCCAAATGTCTACTGCTAATCTCAAAAGCTTAGGAATGGTAAGGGTGGGTTGGGATGCTTTTCCGAGGCTTAGGGGAGAGATCCATCTATCTATTTAACCTATCTTTAAAAGCAAAAGATAAAGCCCACACCAGTCAGACCAGTCTTGACAAGAACTAAAAAAGTCAGTAAAGCTATGCTAATGTTAGTTAATTCTTGACCTATCTTGAATAAATGTATTACCAAAAAAACTGGAAAGGTATGTTATTTTTCTTCACAATAGCTAATATAAAATATAACAAAGACTCAGAAAAAAGCTAAAGAGATCAGAAAAATTTTTTCATCCTTTTTTTCAAAACTATAGATGGAACTGTACTAATTACAGAAATATACATAACCAGAAGCTAAAATAAGTATGACTTACACTTCATGGACTAGGGATTTTGGAATAATACTAAAATGCAAGATTACACTATTGGGCATACCCAACCTAATATTATGACCTTATCTTTTTTTAAAAAGTCTCCTAAAGATTGACATTTTTAATGACAAAGTCATGCTTCAAAATTATTAAAAAGCACCAGATCATTATAGAGTACAAAATAAAATTACAATATATACACAAGGGAATTGAGACAGGGTCTCACTACACAGTTCAGGCTGGCCTTGAACTCTGTAGCCCACGTTGGCATCAAATTCACTGTGATCATTCTGCTTC
>PVIC010034980.1:0-19316 GCA_004025085.1 Thryonomys swinderianus | reverse complement strand
ATAACCCTTGAGAGTTCTCACTCCTGACACATCATGGTAGGTATTTGAGCAGAACAATCACATCATATTTGTTACCATAATACAATAAATGCCAATACTGGTATTAAACACAGTAAATAAGATAAAAAGGTTTGTTAGATTCTATACTGGATACTTTGAGTTTATGAGTTACCTCTATGTCTGACTCCTCACTGCACAGCTCTGGGATACAGTGGGCTGGTGGGCGGCCTTCAGTCCACTGGAAATGGACTGCACCCTGCAGCCGGGTCCACGTGCTGCTCCCTCAGTCCACTGGAAGCACGGCACGGCGGGGCCGTATCTGCTGGGTCCGGTCCGCCCGAGGCTGGTTCCCTAGTCCGCTGGAAGCACGGCACGGTGGGCTTGGAGCTGCTGGGTCCGGTCCTCCCGCTGCTCGTTCCCCAGTCGGCTGGAAACCCGGCACGGCGGGCCCGGAGCTGCTGAGTCCGGTCCGCCCGCCACTTGTACCTCAGTCCACCTGGAACATGGCACGGCGGGCCCGGAGCTGCTGGGTCCCGTCCGCCCCCGCTCGTACCTCAGTCCACTTGAAACACGGCACGGTGGGCTCGGAGCTGCTGGGTCCGTTCCGCCCGCTGCTCTTTCCCCAGTCCGCCGGAAGCACGGCACGGCGGGCCCGGAGCTGCTGGGTCCGGTCTGCCCCCGCTTGTACCTCAGTCCGCTTGAAACACGGCACGGCGGGCCCGGAGCTGCTGGGTCCCGTCAGCCCCCGCTTGTATCTTAGTCCCCTGAAGCTGACTCTTGATTAAGGAAATATGACGGGGGGCAGAGTTGGCAAAGTACTGCAATTCAGCTGAAGTCTTTAAGTTTGAAAGAATATCATTGATCCATCTTCTAGGAAACCTCTCCTTCTCTTCCACAGCTCCCCTCTCCTCCCGTCCTTTCTCCCATCCTTTCTTCTTCTCCCTTGAACAAAAGGAAAGATGCAAAACTCAAATTTAGAAAAGTAATTTTGAAAGACTTGTAATGGATTGAGAACAAGTCTCCCAGTAGTGAATTTAAAAATGCAAAGAGCAACAGCAGCTACTCAGGGGAAGAAAATACAGTTTTTCAATTATAACACTTAAATGGATCCAGCCAACTCCTGTGTCATGGGTACTTGGGGAGACAGTAATTTGTAAATACTAAGAACTACAGAACTAAAACCACTATCTCCACCCTACACAGAAAAGTTTCAGACACCTCACTGTAGAAAATAGCTGCTATGTAGACTTTTGCTTCCTTAACTTTAGTTTTACATGCTGGATACTAAGATGCTGTTATTATTATATATGAATGCTTCTATGAACCAGGCACTCTAGCCTTTTTGCATCAATTTATTGACTTCATTTTAACTCTGTAGGGTAGGTTCTATGAGTGTTTTTATTTCACATAAAAGAGCTGAGGTGAGTTGAGCTATGGATTGTCATAAATCACATAGCTATTAAATGGACAGCCAGGATTTATAAATCTGAATTTGACTTAGGTTGTCTGAATGCTGAAATTCTACTTGTTATAATGATGACCCAAGTCAACATTCTCTGTTTGTTTTATAAAGTATGTTTCTAACATATTGTAGCAAATCCAACTGTATAAACATATACAATAGAAAACAGAGGTCACTCACAAAAGCTGATGAGGTTTTGGGTATGCATGAACAGCTATTGATGATTTATGTCCTAAGCCACATAAGATCTCCATCACTTCTCTGAGCCATTCTGAGGGATCCTAGAACTACCTCAAAAGAGTTAAATCACTTCGTTGAAGAAATAGTTCACAAATGTTCATTTGGAGGAAGCTTATTTTGTTAGTCATTCAATAAACATTTACCTTCCATTCTGTAACTATAGTTCAGTGATGTTAACTGTAGGCATTATCTGAAAGTCATCTAATAAAAATATACTAAATTATCTGATAAACTCTGCTGTGCTTGAAGATGTAAATGTAATTTTTAAAAGACAAAAACCTAAATTTCTCATTAGCACCAGTTAACTAAATAAATGTTCCTATTGCTCTCTAAATCTTTATTTATACAGGGAATACAATATAAGAAATCTGAGCCAAGTATATTAAACAATTTTAACCCTGATAAGAGTAATGCACACTTACTCAAACAGTAGTCTAATCAGAAAGAACATAGTCATCAAAAATATACAGACTTTGAAAAAAAATGAGAGGAAATGGTAAATCCGCTTTTATAGATAGAATATTTGGGAAGTAGCTATACAAACTGCAAAATTATTTACCATATTAAAAGAATGATGCTTAATCTTATTATCACATTTGATATCTTTTAAAATATATCACACTATTCTTTTTACTCATTGTATTATAGGTATTTAAGTGTCCATGATGTTCCAAATACATACACATGGTAAAATGATTATCACAGTCAAGTTGAGAACTGCATGTAACACCTCACATAGCTCTATCTTCTGTCTTGTTCAACTTTTTTTTTTTTTTTTTTGAGACAGGTTCTCACTTTGTAGTTCAGGCTGGCTCTGAGTTCACTGTGTAGTCCAGGCAAGCCTCGAACTCAGCAATCCTCCTGCCTTTGCCTCCCGAGTGCTGGGATTACAGGCATGAGCCACCACACCTGGCACTGTAGTATATGGTATTGATTGCTGGTGGGCATGAGTCTCCATGCCCAGCATTGTATGTGGTCACCGGGATCAAACTCAGGACCTTGCGCTTGTGAGGCAGGCTCCGGAACCACTGAGCTAACCCTCCAGCCCTTGTTTTTCTTTTCTTTTTATCACATTTTAGAATACTTTCATTTACTTATCTCACTCTATCTTCTTTGATAAAATTGTTTAAATCTGATGTTCAATGTTTAATTAGGTCATTTCTTATCATTGAATTCTTTGAATATTTTAGATAACAGTCTTTTCTTAGGTATGTATTTTGAGATTTTCTCCAAACCTATTATTATTATTATTATTATTATTATTATTATTATTATTATTATTATTATTATTATTGGTGTGGTACCAGGGATTGAACTTGGGCCCTTGTGTTTCCAACGTAGGTACAGTAACATGAGCTAAATCCCCAGCCATGATTCTTAGCTTATTAGCTTAACAGTATCTTACAAAAGAGAAAATTTGATCCTTATTCTTTTCCTTTAAGGGGCTTTCAATCTTGTTCCTAAAAGTTCATTGAAAACTTGACTTTCTCCTATATCACCTTAAGAGTTTTTATTCTTATTTTTCATATTTAGGGAGAAATACATTTCAATTTTTTAAAGTCTAGTTTTCAGATTTCGTGAGAGAGAGGCAGGAAAAGAAGGCATGAGATGTCCAGTTGTTTGTTTAAAAGACATTTGTTTTTAAAAAATAAACTTTCCTTTATTAATATTTTAGTTCTTTGGTCAAAAATCAATGGACTATGGGCCGGTGATTTAGCTCAGTGGTTCCAGCGTCTGCCTCGCAAGCGCAAGGTCCTGAGTTCGATCCTGGTGATCACATACAATGCTGGGCGTGGAGACTCATGCCCACCAGCAATCAATACCACATACCACAGTGCCGGGCGTACGCCTGTCATCCCAGCACTTGGGAGGCAGAGACAGGAGGATTGCTGAGTTCGAGGCTTGCCTGGGCTCCATAGTGAGCTCACGGCCAGCCTGAACTGCAAAGCGAGATCCTGTCTCAAAAATTAAAAAAAAAAAATATCAAAGGACTATCTTCACTTTGGTCTATTTCTAGGTTTTCTATTTCATTATCTATTGATTTTTCATATATTCTTTCATAAACACCAAACTATCTTATTTTATTAAGATAACATTCTAAATTAAAGTTACTGTCAATCATCTGCCTTTTTTCATTAATTTCTTTTGACACTTTAGCAAAAACACCTGAGTTAGGGTGACTTTATCAATTAAAAAAAAAAGGCTTTCCTAGCTCACTCCTTTGCAGCTGAGAATCTAAACAGCATTCCATGCTCTTGGAAGGGTTTCCTTTGGTTTTGTTGCCTCATGGTTGGGAGCAGAGTGGGTGGAGAGATCACATCACCAAACAGGAGCCCAGGGCAAACAAGGAGTCTCTAGTTTACCTAAGCTTCCAATATACGAAATAATGGTAGATACTGGGACCCAAATCATAGATATTATTCTTGGTATTGCATTAACTCTATTGCCTAATCCATATAAACTTCAGAACCAATTTGTCTATGTGAGCAAACTAAATTGCTATAATTTACAGTATTGCAGTATGTACATTAAAATATAATGGACCTATGGATCAAACTGGGGAAGAAGATCTGGTATCTTGAAAGCATTGATCTATGAATAGGGAACATATTTAGATTTTCTTTGATTTCTATGGTCAGAGTTTTACATTGGCCTCATATGTGACATATGTATTTTGCAAGATTTCCTCATCATGTAATTTTTAGACCTCATTTAATACCTTTTTTAAAAATCTTAACTGCAAGTTGTTCATTGCTATTGTAGGAAAGCAATGATTTTTTCATATATCAGTCTTTTATCCTTCAACGTTGCCATAATTTTTAAAATTTGTTTGAGATTTTCTGCATAGATGGTTATGTTAACCATAAAGAAAGTTTTATTTATTCTTTTTTTAACTTGCATACTTTCTTTTAACATTATGTTATCTAGGGTTTCTAGTATAATGTGAATAGCAGAAGTAAAAAACCTAATTTATGTCATATAATTTACAGTTCCAGACTTTTCATAGATGCCTGTTGAGTAATTTTCTCTCCATTCTTTTTTCTTTCTTTCTTTCTTTTTTTTTAACTTCCACTACTAGGCATTGAGTTTAAGACCTTGCACTTGCCAGACAGGTGCAATCCCACTGAGCTAAATCCCTGGCACTTCTCTATTCTTATTCTTAACTTGCATACTTTTTTTTTTATAAAATTGTGAATTGGTGTTAGGCCTTAAGTGATGTTTTTCTGCATTTATTGAAATTAATTATATGATTTTTCTTCCTTAGAGTCGATATGATGAATTGCATTAATTTCTCTTTACATTCTGAATCAGTGTTACACACTTGGAATAAATCATACTTGGTCATAATAAACAAAACTAAAAGTAAAAAAAAAAACTAAAAGTATGGTGGGGAAAAGAATCAGGTGGAATAGACTAGATATTTTATTATTTAATCTATATAAGACTCTAGAAAAGTGAAATGTGATTTATAAGAGCATAGTGTTTCTCTGAATCCAAAAATGTCAGGCATTGATAGACAAGGCTCCTTATTGAGATTAGCAAATCTTTTTTTCATAATTAATTGAAACTGCACTCAAACTCAGGACATTTTATGTTTGAAAATTATTTTTTTCTGTGGTTAATTAAAATTTAATAATAAAAGTCTACAGAAACATTATATAGCTATTAAGGATATAAAATCTTCCTCTAATATAATAGGATCTAGGAAAATCGGATTGTATTCTGGGCTTCTGGGGAAGTCAATTGATATAATAATGACAGGGACTGTATGGAGGTTTGAATGTATTTATGTTGAGTAGTCACTAACAAAATGTTAGATTTCACCAGACTGCCTGAGTTCAGATTTTATTCATTATCAGTTTCTGCTTTCTTGTTTTGCTTTGTTTTGTTTTATTTTATTTTATTTTATTTTACTCCAGTTAATTTTTTCCTGTTATAGTTGGGATTGATCCCAGGGCCTACACACTGAGCTACATTCACAGGAATTCTCTCTCTCTCTCTCTCTCTCTCTCTCTCTCTCTCTCTCTCTCTCTCTCTCTTTGAGATGTTCTCACTTAGTCTATAAATTGACCAGGCTGGACGCAAACTTGTGATCCTCTCCTGTCTCACTTTCCCAGAATTCTAGAATTAGAGATGTAAGACATGGTACCATTAATCACCCTCAACATGTTATTCTTCCTTCAAACATACTTATCCTATCAATATTTCACTTTGTGAAGCAATTTTGGAAGTTCTCTTTAATTGCTCTGTTGTGGCTCCCTTGGCATCTTCAATCAATTCAAAATATTTACATTTCTTGGTCATTTTGACTTTGGGAAAAAGACAGAAGTTACAAGGGCTAGATCTGATGAATAAAATGAATGACATATCATTTTGTTTTTCTTTCAAGGAAATAAAAACATATGAAATGAGGACACATCATTTTGTTTTTATTTCAAAGAAACTGCCATAAACATTTTGAATTGATACAGGACACCAAAGTTGCCATGAAAAAGAACTTCTGGAACTTTCTCAGAAAGTGATAAGAAATAAGTCATAATTATATTCAAAGTGAAGGGAAAGGTTTTGAAGGGCATTGATAGTGATGCATCTTATGCTGATTATGTTTAATTGAAACATCACTGTATTTTATATAAGCTCTTGCACATCTAACATGCTGAAATATTGTCTCTATTGATCTTGGAAGTTCACAAAGGTTATTACAAAATTTTCAGCACTTATTTTTGCTTTTCTTATTTGAATAATACCTGAAGCAAATAAAGTCATGTTATATTTTGCAGTGGATATATTATATCTCAAGTATGTGTTAGTTTTTGAACAGTTTAATACAGTTAGTACTACCTCCTATAATCATAATTTTTACATAGCATCTTAAGACATGAAAACAAGTAATCAAAGGGCAGGGAAACAAACTTCTCATTTTTTAGTACACTAGGCTGAATTTATTCGCTTATGTGCTAGTCCTGGTATGACTTATTTTTATTACTCCACCAATCAAACATGAGATATTTTCACCATAGGTTTAAAGTACATTCCCACTGACATATTTACTTCATATAAATGTACACATATTCTAATAGTTTTATCAGATATGCACATTATCAGTTGTACTCTCACTATTTAACAATATAAAATATTTAATCATCATTTTTTAAAATAATGGTTTTTAACATCATTTTTTAAAACCAAGATTTAACCTTGAATATATATATATATATATATATATATATATATATATATATATATATATTTATATTTTTTTTTCCTTTTGCTTTTTTTTGAGACAGGGTCTCACGTTGTAGTTCAGGCTAGCCCTGAGCTCACTATGGTGCCCAGGCAAGCCGCCGCGAACTCAGCAATCCTCCTGTCTCTGCCTCCTGAGTGCTGGAAGTCTTGAATATATTTTGTACACTTTTTTGCTTAATTAACTTTCTAATTAAAATAGGTTTAATATTGAGTAGCTTAGACTCAAGCATGAAATGATAAGTTGCATCTTTATGAGCTTAAATGTTGACTTTATTATTATATTCTCATCAAATTTCCATATATTTTCACTCATATCTTAATGCCTCAGATCCCTTTATTGGTTATAATGTTTTAAAAAATGTAGTTTATCAGTGCTATAAATCATTTCTGCAATTTTTTTCAGAAATCAATGGCCAAAATCATGTAACTCAATATTTTCCTCAAAGGTAAACTGAGTTGTCAGACTGAATGATCTGTGAATTAATAAAACAAAATTGAAAGTTGCTCAGTGAGCAAGAATGAGAAGGATGGAACTAATGAAATATGTGGTCAGAAAAAAGATTTTTGTAATAAAGACTCATGAAACAAAGTTTTAGAACATTTAAATTCATCCCTAAAATATCCAGTAGATACGTGTTTTTATTTCCTAAAATACAACATTAGATGAAGTATTTTTAGCTACCAGGAACTTATTAAAAATACTTTTAAACTCAATAATTAGAGTAATTTTTCTGAGTAATGACATAATAGATGATGTTTATAGTTTTTAAATTATTTGTTCAAGTATTTATGTTTCTTTCATGTGGACAATTCTACTAAACATTTAACATTAAAGAAAAACAAAGAGTTGAGTACAAAAATTAAATGTTAATGGTACATTGTACTCAACAGGTGGGATCAATCTAGTTCCTGAAACCAGGCAGTTGTTAAAATGAATACAGCATTAAAAGTGGTTCTACACAGTAGGCAATGCCACTTCAAAGATGCAGATAAATCATTTTATTGAATCATCATATTACAGTATCAGTTATAATTGTGCAGGACCTGGTTAAGTATATGGGTTTTATAATACAGATTTCCGGATACCAGCATTCCCAACTCTATGATCTAGGTATGTGACACTACTTCTATGTTCCTCAATTGTCTCACTTCCTAAAGGGAGATTTTAAAGTTCTTACTTTCATAGATTTGGTATAAAAATTAATAAAATAATCCACATAAAATTTATAGTAAGTTCACAGCAATAGTTGCTAAATAAATGTTACTGTTATTTCTTTTTCTTAGTAATAAGCATGAAACTTATATTCAAAATTTTGATCAAGTCATATTGAAGGGGGAGGTAAATCCAGAAATTTAAAACTAAAACTCTGGAATTAACCTATTAAAAGCACTTCCCCACACTCAATTTACAATTTATAGCTCATTTAGCAGCCATCACCTCACAGCTAATGAAGCAGTGTATGATTGGGCCAGAAGAAATCTAGGATTTCATTTCATTATTTACAATGCTGTAGCTTTGGGATATATTTCAACTAGAAATTAAGGAGTCAGAGTTGACTATTTAAATATATAATATTACTTCAAAAAATCATATTTTAAAAATGTCATTGGCACATGTAGAAAACACATCTCAATTATCTTCTTCCCTGCCCTTTTTATTTTTGTCAGCATCAGATTTATTTATTTATAAAAACAAAATGGCCATACAAATAATGAATTATTTGTATAATTGTGGAGTAACATTCATGATGTATGTTGGAACTTTTGGAAGGTGTTTAATGATTAACTTCATTTATGGAAATATAGAAAAGTATCTTTAAAAAGAAAATGCTTCTCTAATAGAGTAAAATACAACCACCAACATTAGCACTGTCTCCTTACCAGGCAGGATATTTGATAAGGAATTCTTTCCTTTTATCTATCATCTATCTATCTTTTTTTATTGAGTCAGGGTCTTGCTTTGTAGTTCAGGCTGGCCCTGAACTCACTATGTAGTCCAGGCTACCCTCAAACTCATAGAAATCCTCCTGCCTCTGCCTCCCAAGTGCTGGGGTAATAGGCATGAGCCACCACGACCAGCATTGTGGTATGTGATTACTGGGGAGTGAACTCAGGACTTTGCACTTGCAGCGCAGAAGCTAGAAAAACTGAGCTAAATCCCTGGCACCTGATAAGGAATTCCTATCCAGGTTAGAACAATGACCATGTGCATCAAGATGTGGGGATGCTAATTGCACTCTCATAAGTTATTTGTTTATTTTTACACATTCTCTATGATAGCTAAATCTAATTACAGTTAACTATGGCTATGTTCATGTCATTAAAAGATAAGCTTAATTCAAAAAAATTAAGCACATATTAAGAAAATTGAAAAAAATGATATTTTAATGGTTTTCAAATGCAGAATATATAAACATATCATGTAATTTAAAATTATTATGTATTATGTAATTTAAAATAAACTAAATGGAAAACCAGATGAAAAGGGATAGCAGAACCCAAGTAGTGTTAAATAAACGTGGCAATACTTCTTGAATCAACTAGACTCGGAAAGTGACTGATAACATACACTTTAATCAGCGATTTCTGTTAGAGTGCAGGCACTGTTCATGGAAATTTGATAGTGAAATTATTGTTTGGTTTCCACTTGGGTTGCTGTTAGGATTCTACATGGAAAAGCATGGCGGGTCATTGTTTGACATTATGTTGATTTTTTAGGGTGATCCTCGCATGTAACCTTTAAAAGTGAGTAGCTATAGATGATAGCAATGGCATGCACAGATCCCATCAAAAATGCCTTTGACATCAAAGCACAACTATTACCAGCTGGTCCTTTGCATGATTGAAAGTCTCAGAAGTGGTAAAATAAGAGTAACACGTCCTGTACCTTTTATTTTCTAGCTACTCTTTGCAAATACCTAGTGAATGTAGGACACTCAAGCCCAAATATCTTAAATGCTGCCAACAATTTTATTTAAAACTTTATTTTCTCAGAATGCCAAGGCACATTACTGGTTGATACAAATGATGGCATACTTGTGCTCGCTTCGGCAGCACATATACAAATGATGGCATACCATGAAAAACCTCTTTATTTTGCAGGGTCATTGATTCTAAAGTTCACAGTCTGAAAATCACTTACTGATTCCAAGTATCATAAATAGTTATTCTAGTAACTATATACTTAAGAATATACTATATAAGCATATACTATATACTTATATTCTAGCAACTATATATAGTTATTCTAGTATTTTGTATTTACTATTGTGGCATTCCTCCAAGGAATATTTCTGACTCTAAATCATCTCTTCATTCCCAGGCACGTTTAGAAGAATGTTTTTTAGTTATGGCCAGTGCACACAACTTCGTTTCTTTGAATCAAGTCAGCTTTAATATCAGAACACATTTTCCTTACAAAAAACATGTAGACTTTTGAGCATGTCAAAATTTACCACATGATCTAGCTCACTGGCTTTTTTGTTT
The DNA here is from genome assembly GCA_004025085.1 of Thryonomys swinderianus. Lineage (NCBI taxonomy): Eukaryota > Metazoa > Chordata > Mammalia > Rodentia > Thryonomyidae > Thryonomys > Thryonomys swinderianus. The sequence continues at coordinate 8,881 of PVIC010034980.1, read as the reverse complement.
CATATGTGCTGGTGAAGCAAGCACGTTTGTTTTGTATTTTAAAGCAATAATGAGAAGAAGTTGAAAATCAAATGTGCTTTCTAGGAATCTTGTTAGTGAAAATAATATGCAATAGGTATAGGTCCTATGGGAAATAAAATATGTATAAATATATTCCATACTCCGATTGCCTGTAAGTAAATTACACATGCATGCATATGTGTTTTCTGGGGAGCATTATTTTGGTCACAAAACATGCGAAGTTGCAATCGTCCAAGGCAGACAAGGAGGAAATGCCAAAACCTCGCTATATTTCATAATAAGAGCTTTAACAATTTAATGGAGGAAAAGCTGGATAAAGAAAATTGGTAAAATCTGAACCAGATGCTGAAAAACAAGCATATGTAAGACTCAGAAAAACAGAAAGGATGAAGATAGTTAACTGCATATAAAAGGCAATGAATTACTTTTCCATATTTCATTCAGGTCCCCGGAAAGGACAACTTCATCTCCAGCTTCTCCACACAAGTAAGAGGGTTGCTGGCCTGTGTCTTATATTTTCAGATTAAAGTTGATAAAAATGAGAATGTCTGCCCATTGAGTAAGGCAGAGTCTACAACTGGCTCTTAGGCCAAGAATTTGCCTTGAGACCTATAACCGGATAAAAATGTCAGGCTTCCGCCGCCCTGCACTGAATCATAAACGCACTTTCAAGATCAGATCTACTTAATACTTCTCCAAAAAAGTGAGAATAAAGGCTGATGGCAAACAAACAAACCAACCAAAAAGAATAAATATCCACTTTGCACAGACAGGAGTTAAACAAGCAGTGCAACAAATAAGCAAAATGAGTGAGTATAAAATATTGTGAAATGAATAATCAAATAAATAAATCAGAGGCTGGTGAGGAAAATAGAATGGAGAGCTCCTTCCCCTTCTTTGTATCCTCATGAGAACACAAGTCCAAGTGCCTGTGTTTCTTTCCCCTCCTGTAAGTTGTCTAGATTCACACATATATTTCTTCTGGCAACTTTTTTTCTGAAATACCATAAGTAATCTTAAAACTAATTACTTCAGGAAGCAACAACTTTAACTCACAGCACAGAAAAGGGATTACCTAGCTTTCAAAATATTGTAAGAATGATTATTGTCTTTAAATTTTCCATTTGTTATAACATATTCCCTTCATATGCCGAAGACAACCATGTTATTTTTACTTTTTTATTCTCTTCACTATTTTTATATCAAATAAAAAATTCACATAATCAAAACAAACTTGTAAACTAATTGTATATTTTTTGTACTTAGCTTTCAGATAAAATTTGTTTTCATGGTTAAAATAAGATGATAAATCAATAAGGTTTTTAAAAACCTCAGATGGCTTGAATTTCTAATATCTCTAATATCTTTTGAAGAAGTGAATAGGTATTTTCAACATAAATACTGCTGGATGAATTTATATAACTATTTTGAGGACAGTGCACACAATACTGTTTACAATTTAATATTTACATATTGAGCTAGCAATTCCATTTCTAATATTTTTCTAAAATTATATATTTACAAGAATATTCTCAGTATAGTTTATAATCACAAAGTGTTTAAAAATTTTGAATTTATACTAATATATAATTGAGTAAATATATTTCTGAACTATACTGAAATATAGTGTCATTGGAAGAATAACCTATGTGATTCTTTTTCAGGTGAAATAATCTCAGACATTTTATTAATAAGAAATTGTATAGTATTGAGTTAAATACGCTGAAATTAAAAAAATAACTGTACATGTGCATTTGTAGAGACAATGCATATTAATAGATGGTAAAATAATTTTTCTAAGAAAAACAGGTTGTTGTACAGTGGAAAATTTATGTTTCACTTAATACAAATTTGTAACTTAAGTTTTTATAAATACACAAGATAAATAAACTTTTTGCCTAATACTAGCTTAAGTATTTTGGGAATTATAATGTCTAAACAGCAATTGTTGCTGATATAAATAGGCTCAGAATAACTTTCTAGGCTGAATTTCCCAAATAATATTAAGCAAAATCAATCAGCATCAAAAGAATGCATAACATGCACATGGAAAAAGAGGCATTCTTATAATATCGCTAAAGAAATTAGTTCTTGAGATGAAGTTGGGGAATTATGAAGGCTAGTTATAAAGTAGTGCAATAGGGTGGCTGTATTATTGCTGTTTGATTATTCACCATGAAAGGCTACCATAGAAAATACATTCACTTCACACAGGCAGGCAAGGATACCACCAAAAGCCTCCAATCTGCTGACATGACCCAATTTACTCAGTCTCTCAAGCAGTCTGTTAAAATCAGGGGTGAGCAACAGCTCACAGTGGAGTCCTCACTACTTTTGACTATACTGTCTACCAGAGTGAGTGACATTCATCATAGTGATAGTCTCCTTAGGGCAAATTACTACCGTGTGATACCTACACTAAAAGAAGTACCAAAGAAGGAAAGAAAATCCACTTATTCATATCTCTTGTATGGTATCTACAAATTCACCAGCATATCTGTTTTATCTAACAGGCTTAATACAAGTAGGAATGAAATGGACAATGCTATTTTCGTTCAGAGACAGCAGTTTAGGTGGTGGTAGGAGTTTTTAACTCTAACTTTCTGCCCCTTTATTTTCCAGACCACATTTCTGATTGACACTAACTAAATGGGAACATGCTTCATAAGCACATTTTTTTTTCTCAGCTTGTATGGGCTCTCTTTATCATAAATGAAATGCATTCTTAAAGTCAGAAACATATAAAAGGTGTTGAGTCTGACCTATTGTCCTGTAAACATGGCTGGCACATTCACTGATGACACTATTTATATTTCATAGCATACATTATTTAAATTACTGTAAATAGTAATCATATCTCTCATCAGTCTTTCAGAAGGAAATATTAGCTGGTTATTTTTCTGAACTTCAACTGTTACTACTTTTAGTTATAAGGATTTACCTTGATGTTACTTAATTTGGAATATTTTTATAAAGAAATGAAAAACATCTTTCCTTCATGATGCCTTTACAAAAATCTCTAAGTTTCACCTAAACACACACACATACCTTCCCCAGAATAAAAGTTAAAACATATAAGGCTATCCATATCATTCATATAAATATCTGAAGTGTAATAAATATTCTTTGAATATTTTCATCTTGGAATATCATATACACTATTCAAAAAATCATTTCTGCTTTGTGCAGATGCCATTTCATTCATTAATGTTAAAGGAAATCATAGAATTCTTGGGTTTTACATAGTATTACACCATATTTAATTAAAACTCTTTAACAATTTTTTGCCTTTAGCTTAGTAATTTATTGTTCTTGTGATTTTGTAAACCAAGTAGAACACTTTGCATTATCTCATTATTTTTCTCTTTAAAATCAAAATTGAAGGTTTTATCTTAACATTTGAGATAATCCATCATTTTATTTGTTTATAATATGTCATCTCAAAATTAGATAGACAAGATCCCAGTGCAGTCTATTAATGGAGATTCTGAATATGCCAGAGTCAGAGAAAAAACCAGTAATGCCCAGTCTGACATTGATACGTACACATTACTTGTAGGCTATGGTCCCACCCATCTCTATTATTAGCTATGAAATTTTTCTATACTTGGTTCAAGAATATTTTGTGGACTTTTGTGAAATACCTTATAGAAATGCAGAAGTTCTATATCTTCAAGATGATAAAATCTATATGTTAGGAGAGATTTTAAAAGTATACTATACATTATTATTATAATGTACAATTCATGTTCATGACAATTAGATTTTCTCCAATTGTAAGCAAAATCATAAAAATTATATCATATATCCTCATCAAGGCTTCCTTACAATCTTACTTTTCTGCTTATCCTCTTATGTAGTTATCTTTTTTTCCTTTACACTAGGAATTTGAATCTCAAGGACTAGTCAAAATAGACATCCCAATAAAAACGCGTTGCCACTGTTTTATGTTCTAGATAGAATACACTCAATTCATTCGAATTCATTTGTTTAACGGAAGATTTACTTTTTCTTTTTTTTGAGACAGGGTCTTGCTTTGTAGTTCAGGCTGGCCCTCAGCTCACTATGTAGCCCAGGCAAGCCTCGAACTCAGCAATCCACCTGCCTCTGCCTTCCGAGTGCTGGGATTACAGGCGTGAGCCACCACACCGGGCACTGTGGTATGTGGTATTGATTGTTGGTGGGCGTGGAGACTCACACACGCATTGTATGTTTTTACCAGGGATTGAACTCAAGACCTTGCGCTTGCGAGGCAGGCGCCGGAACCACTGAGCTAACCCTCCGGCCCCAAAAGATTTACTTTTAATTAAAAATCGGTGAGTATGTCAGAATGAATTTTTTAGTATGCAAATTTCCCCTTATGAAGACTGGCTACATTATTTTTGGTGCTCTCGCTCACATAGACTCTCTGTTATTTGACCGGAAAATAAAGATTGCAATTACTCAAAACACAGAAAAAACGCTGCGTCAGGAACTGCGGTAGGTGCCAGAGAAATGGAGCCATTCCTAGGGTGCGCTCAGCAGAGGGGAACCGGCAGACAGGCAAGCAGGAAATCAATTGCGATACCGTCGGCTGGAAAGTCCTGACAGGGTCAGCAGTGCAGGGCGCTCCGGGAAGACAGCGAGGGCTACGCCACTGCTCTTGAAGGATGTTCACAGCCCTACATTAAGCCATAAGAAAAGCGCTGGCATCTCCATTTGAAAAGTGATGAACACAGACCCATGAATACCGTAGTACAACAGTGATTAGCTGAGACTCCAAAGCGGTCTACGGTCTACGTGTCCATCAGCTGAAGAGTATGTAAAATAATGTGTACCACAGAGTATGATTCTGCATAGGGATAAACTTGAGTAAGTTGTAGGAAAATGGATATTCCTTGAAACCATAACATTAGGTGAAATAAATAAGACACACAAGTTTAAATAGCACATGGTTTTTCTTCTACGAGAAACTTAAAGTAGAAATGAAAAGCAAAATAAAAGAGTTAATAGGAAGTAGGGAAGTAGATTTTTCTCCAAGCAGATTAGAATCAAGATGTGAAGGAAGATGAGAAGGGAAAGGATGAGGAAGGAATTACGATGTGCCCTGTACACACAACTCCACACAAGGAACATGTAGTAGTAAAGAAAATTATTTCCAAAAAAAAGAAGATGAAGAAGAAGAAGAGGAGGAGGAGGAAGAGGAAGAAGAGGAAGAGAAGAAGAAGGAAGAAGAAAAGCTAAAGGTTGGGATTACTAGGATCAGAATGTAGACCCTCAAGAGCTCTGCTTCACGATGCTAGGAAAGCCGGTCTGAGCATGCTAAAGGGCAAGTGTCAGTGCACTGGCTGAAGTCCACCGCTCGCTGTTCTGCTCTGGAAAAGCTCCTCACCTTCCTGTAAGTCAGTTTCTACACGTACCAAATACCTGCAGTGCAGAGACAAATGGCAATGTTCAATCAGAACTATACATTATTATATTATTCTGTGCTGCAGCCTGAGTAGTGGTAGGTTCTGTTAAGACTTCGAGATTACATAGAATCTCATAGACTTAGGATGAAAGGAACATATTTTGTTGGTTTTCTAAACCACATCTGAATGTTAAATGAGTGGGCCAATCAATCATATGACTTTCTAGATAGCAGCTGAAATATGAACAGTTTTTAAATTCCGTTATCATTAAGCTTTCATTTGTTTTGTTGTTTTTCTTATGATCAACAGATTGGAGTTTGAACGTCCAAACGTTTGCTTTAACTACAGGGAAACTGAAGAGATCTTGGTCTCTGTTAGTAAGGCTTTTGGAGTCCTAGATTTCTGTTCAAAAGCCAGTATTCCTGGGCTGGAGGGTTAGCTCAGTGGTTCTGGCGCCTGCCTCACAAGTGCAAGGTCCTGAGTTAGATCCCCGGTAACCACACACAATGCTGGGCATGGAGACTCATGCCCACCAACCTTCAATGCCACATACCACAGTGCCAGGCGTGGTGGCTCACACCTATAATCCCAGCACTCAGGAGGCAGAGACAGGAGGATTGCTGAGTTCAAAGCTTGCTTAGGCTACATAGTGAGCTCAGAGCCAGCCTGAACTACAAAGCAAGACCCTGTCTCAAAAAAAAAAAAAGCCAGTATTCCTGATAAGAAGAAAATGTGTCACCCTGAGCCGACACATGGAGAAGCACCCAGGATGTGGAGACCATTGATGGGCCTAGTAAGCATCTTTCCTCAGAGTACCAGGCAAATTATCTTTTGTTCTTTTATAGTTTATACAGGTTTTGCAAACAGGAACCAAGTATGGAAGCCCAGCACCAGTTGATTAGTTATACATTATATCATCATTATTGATTGGTCTATAGCAAGTTCAAACTCAGGGTAAGAATACATCAATTCAGGGTAAGGTCAGCAAGATAAGAGAGACACATACTGGCAGTACATATCAGTTCAGGGTATGTCTGCCATGGAGGAAGAGCAGGAAGACAGGCCCTTGGCCGAGCATCAGTTCAGGACAAGATTGCCCAAGGAGGAATTTGTTTGGGCTGAAAAACCAAAATTGCTCATGGCCAACATTGTCCTAGACAGGCGCTCCACCTGTCTGTCAGCCATTTGATATTTGTGTCTCTTCAGCAACAGGCCCCAGTGCACTGGCAGACAGAGAGAAAGAGTTAGCAATCCTCGTGCCAGTCCTCACGTCCAGCAGCAAGCCTCTGTGAGGCACGTGATGGCCTGAGAGTCGGGGTGTGTCAGAAATGCACTCATTACATTCCAGCGTGGGTTCAAGCCCTGGGTGGACAAGGAGTGCTGCAGGTACATGTCAAGGTATCCCTGTGCCAGTATAACAAGCAGCTATGTTCTTGAGTTAGGAAGTTATATTTTTGGCAGAACTACAAGAAAATATGTGATTAAAAATCACTCAATACTACAGAAGTTTGGAGTTATTAACTCCAATTTCAGACTTATCCATACCACAGTTTCCCTTTTTGACGTGATTGAACCTTTTACTGATTTCAGAAATATGACTATCAGCAACATTTTCTGTTAAGTTTTCCTTGCTTGTTTTTATTTTCTGTTTTTGTTTTTATTTTTATTTTTTGGTACCAGGAATTGAACTCATGACTGTGTGCTTTTGAGGCAGGAACCTAAGCCCCTGGGCTAAATCTCTGGCCCTTTTTTGTTTTTAAAGCTCCTTATAAATTAAATACAACAGGAAAATGACCAAAAGTAATGGAGGAAAATAAGCTGAATCACTAAAGTTGAAAATGTTATCCTCACATGGATGAATTTTATATTAGTGTGATTAAAGCTGTAATAGAGCTCCCAAATATGTCTATGACTTTATAAACTTGTCTTTAATGCCATCTGCAACTCATTTGGAATACTTCTGGAATGTCTCTGATACACGAGGCATTTTTAAATAGAAGTTGCATCATCATATTAATAACCCAGTGATTCATGGATTTATGTCTTGAATAATTTTTTCTGAAATTTAAGTTGACAAACAGGCACAACCTGGATTTTCCTTTTAAGCATAAAAAGAGGAGCTGTATTATGTATTTCTTAAATTCTTTCAAACTGGGCTTGGTGCTTCATGCCTGTAATCCTAGCACTCAGGAGGCAGAAGCAGGAGGATCTCTGAGTTTGAGTTTGAGGCCAACCTGGGCTACATAGTGTGTTCAGGGGCAGCCTGAACTACAAAGTGATACCTTGTCTCAAAAAGCTAAAAAGCAAATAAACTCACCTATCAAGCCTAGTGTCTTTCTAATGTAAATATTTTATATTATCATTGTTACCATATAATTTGCCTGATACTTGGACAAAAGGTGCCCACATATAATGGAAAAGATATATTTATAGTCTATATTTAAAAAATAATTCATGAAGTACAATAGAAGGTAACACTAGTTTTTAATAATCTGAATCTTTTTTCTGTGGTCTAGTCTTCAAAAACTGAAAAGCAGAGTGAACACAGCTAACTTAAACCCATCCATCCATCTCTTCACCTATTTATCAAATATTTATGCAATAATTCTTATACATTGGGTATATGCTAGACCTCAACAATACACAGAATAATAAAAAAAATGATCCTGGCCCTGAAGAAATAGTTATATTTCTATTATTTTCTCATTCAAAATTCAAAGGATCACTTTATTTAATATACTTAAATAAATCAATAATGTACAAAATATTTACTGGTTGATAACAGTAGATAATCAATATTCTGTAAAAGTAAGAAAGAGTTTGTTCAGAGAAATCTATTGACATTTCTCGAGATATTATCTCTTTTCAAGTTAAGATATGTTTAGAAACAGTCTCAATAGTTCTGTCTTTCTTAAATTCAGAATCAAGAATTATTGTTATTGATATAATTTTTTTAATTGAATTATTTATTGGTACAATTTATATACATCTCAAAATCACATATAACATTAGGAAATTTGTACCAGTATATGCCACAAGTTAATTCTCATTTTTACCCATATCCCTACCCACTCCCCCCTCCTCCCCCCTTTATACATGCTCTTTTTTCTTTCTGTATCATATTTATTCCTTCCCCTCATCACATTCCCACACCAAGTTTCCTATAGAAATATTCCACTCTATAAAAGCTGTCCTACTTACTCTACTTTGTAAAAAAAACCACATCTTCTTTATCCACTCTCCAGTTGATGGACATTTGGGTTGTTTCCAAGATTGAGCTATCACGAACTGAGCTGCTATGAACAAAGGTGTACATCTGTCTTTCCAATGTGAGGTTTTAAGTTCTTTTGGGTATATTCCTAGCAGGGGTATAGCAGGGTCAAATGGGACCCCTAGTCCTAGTTTTCTGAGAAATCTCCACACAGATCTCCACAATGGTTGCACAAGTCTGCAATCCCACCAACAGTGGA
>PVIC010034979.1:0-19302 GCA_004025085.1 Thryonomys swinderianus | reverse complement strand
AGCAGCCACCTTAGTGGGGTGAAGTGTAATGCGTTAGCACGTGTGCATCACTAGGCGCGATGAGTGGACATGAAATGCCTACGCATGTTCACGCCTGCTGGTTCGGGTTTGTCCTGCGGAGCACAGAGTCCTTCCAGTGCACCTTTTAGAAGGTGACAGCCAGGGATATCCTGGGCCAACTGCAAGCTCCATTCAGCTGACACCCGCTCGCTGGAGACACCCCACGTGACCAGCACACGAGCGCTTGCTCCTCCTTCTGCTTCCTCAGCCGCTCCGGCCCCTCTGCCGCTGAACACCAGTTGTGATCTGGGAACGGTCTCACCGATGCCCTCTCCGGGCTTTGGTCTCCAAACAGCCCCGGACGGCCGCTTTCTCTGGCTGCTGAGCCAGCAGACTGGACTCGGTCTTTACCAAGACTCTGTGCTTTTGCCACGTGAGCCTCCACGTTGCTCTGGTCCCGGCCACTGGCCCTGCCCTGTGCCGTCTGAGAGCCTCCAGTGAGGTTCCCACCCCTCCCTGCCGGGTGGCTATGCCCTCATCTCAGGACTGGCAGAATCATCAGGGGCTTCTCGGTTATACCCTTCTCAGACCTAAAACCAGCGTTTAACCCCAACAGTATTTATTGAAAGTTAATTCTGTTTTAAATCATCACTTTCTAGTTAGCATGGCCGACTAGACCTAGTAGAGAAAACGACTGCGGGTTGAACACTTTTAACAAGAATTCCAACATGAAGCCGTAGCCCAGAGGCCCCGAGCTGCGCTGCGCCCCCTCCCCCAGCTGTGCAAATGAGCAGCGCAATGAAAGGAAAGCGGAGGGGCCGGCAGTGCCCTTAGGTCTCCACTTTTCCTGGCCACAGCGCAAGACACGCCTTTAACATTATCACCTTGTCATAATGACATCTTCATCTATGCGAATGCATAGGAGACTGGAAAGACAGTGCTAATGTTAGCAGAGTTTTTCCACCTGTATAACTAAATGTTTCAGCACATGAGCTATGTAGTAATTGAAGTGATGGGCATCTTTCTGAAAGCAACAGAAATTATATTAATGACTCAAAATGATTGGTAGTGCTGGTTTAAAATATGTAGGAAATACTATCTAGTATTCTACACATAGTATCATGAATATCCAGAGAAAGAGCAACAAAAATTCCCAGTAATATTTTCAGTGATTGACTGATACATTTGAATATATTTAAGTATGCAGATATTGCATAAATGATATTAAATTTATCTATAACAATGCAGAGATCGAGTTTGTAACATTAGTAATAATAACTTTTATAATTAATTGCTCTAAATTTCCTTAGCAAATTTTTAAAAATCAAAGAAAATGTCAAAAATGTACAACATTTATTTGAAAATCAAGTTAATCATAATTCTACCTGCTTTTTGGTGCTACAATTTGAAGAAATATTTTATTAATAGCATTCAGTATCATTCAGTATTAACTATTTATAGTTTAATATAAGTGCCCCTATTCCCATGATGCAGAATATTTTAAAACACGATGCAAAACAAAATCATATAAGCATATAATTTTTTGAAAAAAAATCTGATTGGCTGTGTAAGAAGCTTACAAGGAATTCTAGGTCGTATCTTGGATCCATCTTGAAGGTACAACCCAAATTTTACACACACAAACCAGAGAAGCCTCAGAATAAGGTGCTGCTTTTAAAACCTAGAGGGGAACCAGGGCCCACGAAAGGTTAGGAGCAGACACCGGGGCGTCGTGGCGTGAGGTCGGGCTCTCCTCGGGATGATGCAGAATTCATTCCCAGTCTGGCATTTTCTCAAATGATTTTCTTCAGGTTACACACGCAGGGTCTGTGACAAGCTTGAGAGAGAAGCGGCTCAGGGCTCCACAGCTGAAGAACAGGGGAAAGTGAAAGCCTGTGGTGGACACGGGTCACTCATGGATTTAGTAATAGTCAGCGGACTCTCGGGTGAGAAAATAATTATTCCAGCTTTAAGGAACAAAAGACTGGAAAGTAACGTCCACTTAGTACATCATACATCTATGGGTATCAATATAACCCTAACGTGAGTTATATATACAACGTTACTATTACGTGTATGTGCATTAGAATAGGAAAAATACTTCCTATTTTAAGAATGACTAGATCCTACATTAAACTGGGACATGGTAGAATCTCTTCATTCCATTTTTGTGTTTAAAAGTAAGACAAATTCCTGTTTGACTGTTGTCCTTCAGGCTGTGTGTTCAGGCAGCAAAATGGGAGGGGCGACCCCTTAACATGCTTTCTAGCTCCCTGAACATGTACTTATCTGACCACATACTCCTTTTATTAGAAAAAGTCAGAATTGTCAGTAAATAAAACTAGCTCTGAGGCAGAAGTCAAAGCAGCTAAGAAGGATATGAAGAAATGTTCCACATCACTGGTCATTCGAGAGATGCAAATGAAAACAACACTGAGATTTCATCTCACTCCACAAAGAATGGCCACGATTACAAAATCAACCAACAATAAACGCTGGCATGGTTGTGGGGAGAAAGGAACCCTTCTCCACTGTTGGTGGGATTGTAGACTTGTGCAACCATTGTGGAGATCCGTGTGAAGATTTCTCAGAAAACTAGGAGTAGGGGTCCCATTTGACCCTGCTATCACCCTGCTAGGAATGTACCCAAAAGAGCTTTAAAAATCACATTGGAAAGACAGATGTACACCTTGTTCATAGCAGCTCAGTTCGTGATAGCTCAATCTTGGAAACAACCAAAATGCCCATCAACTGGAGAGTGGATAAAAAAGATGTGGTTTTTTAAAATAAAATGAAGTATTATTCTGCCATAAAGAATGACAAGATTGATTCATTTATGTGCAAATGGATACACCTGGAGGACACACTAAAAAGTGAAATAAATAGATCACAGATAGGCAAATACTGGATCTTTTCTTTGATATGAGCACCTGTAGATGCAAATGAGCTGTAGAAAGTATGACAGTTTTTGTAGAATGGGAAATTTCCAAAGGAAATTTGGTGTGGTAATGTAATGAGGGGAAGGAATAAATATGATTCTGAAAGAAAATAAAAGAGCATGTATATAGGGGGTGGGGAGGTGCGGGTTGGTAGGGACATGGGTAAAAATGAGAATTAACCTGTGTCATATACAGGTACAAATTCCCCAATGTTATGTATGATTGAGAGATGTATATAAATTGTACCCATAAAGAATTCATTTTTTTAAAGCTAGCTTTCCTCCTTGAATACTTTACCTAAATTAAGAAATACAATTTCAAACCCAGTATTCCTTCTAGTTATTTTGAAATTAAAAAAGAAATTGAAATCAGGCTGGGATTTAACTCATGGGTTTTGGCATCTGTCTCACAAGCACAAGGTCCTGGGTTGGATCCCTGTACCAAGAAAAAATACTGAAAGCAAAGTCAAGACACATATTCTTTTGGCTAGTGTAAAACATCCCACTGATTGGCTATGAACAGCGGTTTTCTCGGGAAAAAGTATTCTAAAGACCTGACCAAGTAGCTTTGAAAATACTACTGTGAATCCATGGAACTCCATCCCCTCTATTTTCCCAAAATGGATATGAGAAGACACCATTTCTGCAGGCCCAAGGGAAAAGACAAGCACTCGTACTAGTGGAATCAGCTCACTGACTTCACGAAGTACCCACAGATCTGCTTCCTGGGCCAGACCAAGGACATCTTCTCCTCTGAAAGCCGCTGAAGACGTAGCGCCGGAGCACAAACAGGACTACGTGCAGAAACTCACTGCTTGCTGCCTCCAAAACCGATGCTCCCCACTCTGCTGCCTAGATCAGCCATCCCGATTAATTACGCACAGAATTCAACAAAACATATGGCACACTGATGAGTAACCTGTGATTATGTTTTATGATTTATGGAAAGTGCTGGTGGCATTTATGGGATCTGTCTTACTGTTTTACCATATCAATAGGACACTTAGTTTTTACACACACACATCACCAGAGCCCTATTGGCTTCCAAATTGTTCCAGGTCACTGTTAGTCCTTTCAAGATAAATATGTCTTCCTGTCTCTGATTTTATTAAGCTCTGATTTTATTTAGTGACCTTCATATAATAACAATGTACTAAACCATTCATCTATATATTGATGGACAGAACATTTCTCATTTTCACTTTTTTGAGGATGGAGTGTGTATACTGACCTAGAGCCCTTCATAAGTACAACCGTGACAAGATAGGAACTCAGGACAAAAGAACCCATACCAGGATCTGAGATGAAATGGAAACTACAGAATGCAATGCTGACAATTCCTACGCTGAAGTGAACGGTTGGCATAGCACAGGTGTAACTAGAGGACTATATGCTAGTGATACACATCTTTTTTAGAGAGAGTTTTAAAATCAATGTATCTTGGTTTCACCAAAATTACCTGCAACCACAATATTTTTTTTAGTTTTAACATAATCAATAGCAATCAAATGCACATGCTCAATTAAAAGATAATTAGAACAGAATTTATCCCAAAATAAAAGATTAGTAGAGAAAGTAACACTTTCTTCATTAAAGGTTGGAGTTTTCAGTTTTATCCTTAGCCTTTCTGTAAGTTATATTTATTATTTTAAAAATATTGGAGGCAATAAAAGCTGACTTTCCCTTTTGGGACACCACATGGAGCTTCTCATATTCCACATGTCTAGTAACGATAAATCATTTAAACAATCCAAAATAGTGATGGAAAAAGAACAAAGGATCCAACAAGTCTGAAAACTATAAGAAATCCTTGGAATTTATCATAACAGACAAGAACAGTGTTGATATAGAATACCTCCAACCTGCTACCTCCATGATACTATGAATGGAGGAAGAGGACAGAAGGCACTTCTCTGCCTTCAGAGAACAAAAGGACTTTCCCTTTTGGTTGGGTCTGGAGACCAGCAGAGTCAGCCCTCCGCCATCAATATGCATCCTCACTGAGAGGCAGCCACCTTCCGGAGGAGTGACCGTGAGTGGGGTGAGAATAACCTCAACCTCAGGTCTTAGGCAAGAGGATTGGTGTGGGGAAGGAAGGGTGGCAAAGCTTACTTAGAGGTTCTTTAGAGTCCTGGTGAAATCATAAGCATGAAGAAGGAGTGAAAATCTTCAGGATTATTTATTAGCCCAAGTCATAATAACCTGGTCAGCTTTCCCATTTTGGGGACACCTATCTGACACTTACAGTTTAAAAGAGGACAAGGCTATTTGGCTCACGGTTTTAGGGGATTCAGTCCATGGTTAGCTGACACCATGGAAGAAGCAGCCTGATGACAGCTATTCAGTTCATGGCACAAAGGAAGCAGAGCAGAGGGACCTGACCTAGTGCCCAAAGCGGTGCCTCCTGGAGCTGTCCAGACACACCACAGTGTAATTTATTTATCCCACAGGTGTCTCCCAAGCCCGCCAGGTTGACAGTTAAACCTAACAGTCACAGTGTGTAATAAAAACTTGACTCTTCTCAAAATAAAAGCTTCTTGCTCTGATCCAGTATACTATTTGGATTGTTTTTCCTTTGTTCATACGTTTGTCTTCATTAATTCCTTTTCTTAACATTCTTAATGACTATTTTATTGCTCCTCAGTGTATGTGCTTGAAAACTTATCAGTGTTTTTATAGAGCTCAGAACTGTTTTCCCCTGAACACCACTTTAGTTTAATTTTATTGTTTGCCACTGTCTAACGTATGTTGTCTTTTAGATTTCTAGTGCTGATATAATGACTTTTATATGACTGTTTTTTGTCATTTTTCTCTAGAAAAGAAACTGTATTCTATACTTGGTCTTCCAAAATTTTATTATATTTTCTATAATTTTTCAAAAAGTACTTGTTTTTGCACTCTAAGAACACTTTGAAGAGTACCTCTTTTCGCCACTTTTAAGACATACCTTCTTAGTCCTTCTTGTCCTCCTGCATAGCCTGACTCCCTCCTCCTAAAAGCTGGGAAAGACTGATGGAGGAACCTCTGGATTGTTCGCTATGTCTCTTTACTTTTCTTCCCTTCTTCAGTTTTCTTTACTCTAATGTCCCCTCAAGAACTGTCACCTTCTTCTGATCAAATTGTTCATCAACTGTTTCTGTGTGCTGTTCAGGTGGCCTGTTCAACTTTTAATTTGCATAATAAGTTTTTGATTTGCAAGCTCTTTTTTATCTTCCAAGATCTATTTTCACCTCTGTCAAAGTTCAGCATGAGGAGCCTCTCGTCAGCCTTTACCAGTCAGTCAGCTAACTGCTTTGATGAAGTTTACTTCTGCCTCTCAGCTGGAGTTGTCTATCTGGGTTTGCCCCACAAATGAAGACTCTGAGAAACCCTTTGTTGGCTTCCTACAGCACGAAGGAGGTGCTGCTGGAGCCTGGAACCCCAGGGTGCCTCTGGGAGGTGAGAGAAGACCTGGTATGCTCTGAGCTGCACCCTCTCAGCACCCTGGCCTCTGCTGTCACATCCCCACCCCCATTTTAAACACTTCCTGCTTTCACGCCGCCAGCCGCACAGTGTGGGGCAGCAGGGGCTAGAAGCTCTTTGGGGAATTCATGGCTGTCATCCATGGGGCTCTGGGGCCTCCTGTCCTGTGCCTCCATTTATAGTGTCATGGATGTATCAGGTTGGAGGTATTCCATTTCAAAACTGTTGTCTGTTTTGATATTTTCCAAGGATTTCTTATAGTTTTCAGACCGGTAGGATCCTTTCTCCTTTTCCATCACTATTTTGAACTGTTTAAATAATTGATCATTACTAGAAATTTGGTATATGAGAAGTTCCATGGGTTGTGAATTGATCCCCTCCCTTCTGAAAGGGAATATTAACAAAACAGCTAACAGACAAAGCCAGAGAAACTTGGGAAATATCTGCTTTGAACTTATCCATATTGGCCCAGTTTTCAATCACATGAAAAGAAAGAATTTTATTTAGCCATGGGACATTCATACTTTACTATTTCAAATGCATAGCAAATTTATAAAAAGATAAAAAAAATCGGGGCAGTTCAAGTTCTAATGACAGAAGAGTCAGTGAGTGATTTGGGAGAATTTATTTACATTTCCCAAGTAATGGTTTTAACAAAGCTTTCATCGCAGCACAACAAACCCCTTTGGATTCTCCATCTCCTGTGTGTGATTCCTTGTCATGCTTGGTCTAGTGACTAGACCAACGTGGCACACTTTGCATCCGTGCTGTCTCCTCACCCTACTTCAAGTCACCAGACACTGCTCTGCCCAGGAGGATGCCAGATGTGCAAACATTATAACACTCAGTCACCCTGTGTGTATTCGTCACTCACTTGAGTCCACAGTGCTCTGCGGCCAGATCAGATCTCTGTGGGAAAAGGTCTCTAAGGGTCCATGTGTGGTTTCAAGAGAGATTTGGTGGTATCTCTCCCATCAGCTAAGGAAAAGAAAATGAGAAGCACGTGTGTGAGGTTTCTGGGGTCAGAGAGAAAGTGCAGACATCATTTCTGACCTGATTGGACCCTCCCTTTCCTCAAGGTCAAACCACAGGGAATTCTGGGAAACAGCACGCAACTGCTGAAGAAGTAGGAACAAGGGTGCCAGGGTGAGAGCTCACCAACATGCACTGCTCTGAGTGGAAAAAAAAAAAATGTGCAGAAAGACTGTCCTGAAGGGAGCGTGTTTGTTAGCTAACACTGCCTCACACAAGGAAATATAGTAAACATAAATGTAGATGATGGATCGAGAAAGAAGCTTATTATCTGGGCTGAATGCCAACACCTAGCATGCATTTTATACACATTCCAACTTCTCCAGAGAAGCATTGTTCCTGAAGATCTAAGGGACCCAGGAAAGTTTAAGAAAATGAGAAACTAGACATGAGATTCTGTATTCAAACCAAATTCCTGTGACTATGGCAAACAATTTGGGACAAAATGGGTAGCTAAAAGCAACACAAACCTGTAGTGGACCATGGAAGTTCCTGCAGCCTAGTGTCCCAAGTCAAGTGTCTCTAGGGCTCTGCCTTCTGTGTAACCTCTCGGGAAGGACCATCCCCTCCCCTCCAGATGCCAGAAGCCCTGGTGTTTCTGGGCTTTAACCTTGTTACTTCAGACCCCCATCTCCATACTCATAAGATTGTTTTCCTCTCATTCAATGTCTTCTTGTGGTGGTAATGTGTGGTGTGTGTGTGTATGTGTGTGTGTGTGTGTGGTGTGCGTGTGTGTGTGTGTGTGTGTGTGTGTACATTTCTTTCCCCTTCCAGGACATGCCAGTCACATTGGGTCAAGGTCCATCCTATGGTTCATCTTGGCGACATCTGCAATGATCTTATTTCTGGATCCTAGGAAATAGGCCTTCCACAGTGCCCTTGTTGAGTTTGGAACTCAGTGCCAACACTCATCAGAGTGTCAACAAAGGGCAATCTGCTTTCACCAAGCAACACTGTGGGCAGCGTCCCTGCATTGCTTCTCAGTAAAGCACCCACCAGGGAGCTGAACCGTAGTGCTGAATATATAGCTGAAAGTAAAGCTGCATCGAAGGAAACCTGGTTCCAACGGCCCGATAAGATCTGCAGTCTTCGTCTGCCTCCCAGCCTGCTGTCAGACGGCTGAATATTATCTCTGTTTCTTCATGAACGTACTGCTTTGTATTATCCGTAAACGCTGCTTTACGAGGAGCATGCACAAAGCTGCAATTCCTTTTCCCCTGCGGCTTTTCTTCCTTCCTTCATCATTCTCATCTAATTGTGTCACTAGGATACAGGCGAGATCTCCAGCTTTTGCCTGAGCCGTGACCAGCCAATTCAGTTCTCTTCTGTCCCCGCAAGTGCAGCCTCTGCCTCTCAATCTGCCAAGTCAAACAACACCCAGAGCCAGCCGCGGCTCCCTCAGTGTTTTATGGACTTTCGAGTGCTATAAGGAAGCTGAGCCTCAGCCGGGAGGGGAATTACTGCCAGCGCCACGCCGGGTCTGCAGGGCGCTCAGCCACCCTAATGACCATCACTGCATTTACCGCGCTTCATGTCTAGCTTTTCAGAGAAGGGAATCTTCTGATCTGAGGATTTTTCTTCTAGTCATGTGACAGGAAAGGTAGCAGCTACATGCTTTTCACAGTCCCTGGCACCCAATCTCAGCAGGGGCTGGAGGGTCATAGAGAAAGCAAGGTTCCTCTGGAAAGCCGGGACCTGATGCTCTCTGCAGCCTGTGGCTCTGACTCCGATTTCATCCTCCTCTTCTTTTTTCCACTCTATGTTTATATTTACTGTCTCTACCTGACAGTGACCTTAGCTTCCTGGGTTAGAGGGTGGCATAAAGTTTCATGTAAACACACATATATTCCAATAAGACAGGTTTACAAAGCAAGACGAGGAACAGACCCAGAGGGGCCTGGTGAGAGAGCCGGAGCCTCAGAGGACATATCTAGGGGCCCCGGTATTATACGGAGTCAAGTTCACTCCACCTAAAAGAATCAAGGACAGTGTCTGAGCACGGGTAAGGTTAGAACCGCGGTTTAGAAGCGGGTCAGGAGGACATGGGGACAGAGGGCACCGAACACAGCGCCAAGTTCCAGGGCCACCAGGCAGGAACTGAGTGTCTCGGGCGATGAGCATGGGGGACACCATGACCTGCTGGAGGCTCTCTGCACGCAATGCTAAATATACACGAGCTGCCGCAAACTTCTGAGCAGGAACCAAGTTAATACTTACAATATGTCTCAGAAAAATGCGGTTCAGTGATGTGGAGAAAACGGGTTGAATTTTTTAAAAACTCACTAAATTTTAAAAATGGCTGAATTTTTAAAACTCACTAAAATTTTTTGAAAAAAATAATAAATATCCACTGGGTGTGGTGGCTCACGCCTGTCATCCCAGCACTTGGAGGCAGAGGCAGAAGGATTGCTGAGTTCCAGGCTTGCCTGGGCCACATAGTGAGCTCAGGGCCAGCCCGGACTACAAAGCGAGACCCTGTTTCAAAAAAAATAATAATAAATATCCATCATAAAATATTTGAGCAATGAAGGAAAGTACATAAATAGCAAAACAAAATATGACCCTCAGGCCCAACTACAAATCAATACTAAGTAAACACAATTTTATGTTTCTGTGCATATTTATGAATGCTGGATAGATGGGTACATGTGCTTTTATAATTCTTTTCCCACTTCTTTGCCAAACTATATTCAATTAGGTAAAAATGAATTCTCCAACTTTCTTCTTCTGTGTCGCATTCATTTATCTATTCTGGGCTTCTGGATTTCTATATGAATTTTCAGATCAGCTTGTCAATTTCTGAAACAAAGTCAGTTGAAATTTATTTTAAATAGGGGTTATATTGAAGATATACATCAATTTGGAGGCATTTTACTATCAAAGCAATAGGTCCATGCACATAAAATCTTTTTCTTTTTTCATTGATAAAATTTCATCAATATTCTATGATTTCCAGCATGTTACATTCATATTATTATATTTACTCTTAAATGTTTAACTATATTTCTTGCTGCTTTAAATGAAATCATTGATTTAATTACACTTTCTGTTTGCTGGCTGTTAGTGCAATGGACTGAATATTTCTGTCCTTTTATGATTTGTATGTTAAAGTTCTAACACTCAGTGTGATGATGTCAGGGTGTGCGAGCTTTGAGGGGGACTCCTTTGTCAGGACAGAGCTCTCATGAATGAGACTACCAGGGCACCCTTTCGAAGCTATCCCCAGGTGCCCCCTGTCCTCTGCCCACCGTGGGAGGACACTGGAGACAGTGGTCTGCCAGCTGCAAGAAGGCTTTCACTAGAAAGCAATGATACTGACTACGTGTT
This sequence comes from Thryonomys swinderianus, assembly GCA_004025085.1. Taxonomy (NCBI): domain Eukaryota; kingdom Metazoa; phylum Chordata; class Mammalia; order Rodentia; family Thryonomyidae; genus Thryonomys; species Thryonomys swinderianus. Next base: position 8,543 of record PVIC010034979.1, on the reverse strand, counting down.
GGATTTCCAGTCTCTAAAGTAGTAGAAAATAAGTGGTCGTTTAAGCCACCCCATCTATGGCAATTTGGTAGAGCTCTCCAAACTACCCAAGATAGTACACAGAAATTCGATGGATTTTTATATGTTGATCTTTTACCCTGAAATTTTACAGAGCTTTGTTTTTTTTTTTTTCATTCATTCACTCATTTTGATGCCAGGGATTGAACTCAGGACCTCACACTTTGAAGGCAGGCATTAGAACCACCAAGCTAAATCCCTAGAAGCTCTCTTATTAATACCAACAGTTTTTAGAGGATTGCTTAGGATTATCTGTATACAAAATTTTGCCTCAAATAGACATCATTGTACATCATTCTTTTCAATCAAGATGATTTATTTTTTTAAATGTGTAACTTTCCTAACTAGAGATTCAAGAAAATATTGAACAGAAGTAGGAAGAGAATTGACATCCTCTTCTTTTGCTAATCCCAAAATGCAAACATTTTGTCTTTAAACAGTTGTGATATCAGCAGTGGGTTCTTTATACCTTCTCTGTCTCAGGTTAGTATCATATTAAATTCATTTTCATTATAAATTTTTGAGTACTATCATAAAAGGATGTTATCAAGTCCTTATCCATGTCTACTAAGAGTGTCATGTAGTTTGTCCTTTACACAGCACATGAGGTATTATCAGGCCCGTTGAAAACAAGGTGATGATCCCTTTTCTGAAATTTCGGAGGCATCCCTGATTATCTGCAGTTTAACTTGTGGGTGATTCTTCTCTGGTCTTAAAGACAGTGTAAGTTTGCTGCTGAGCAGCTCTACTGGCTCTGAGCCGTACAGCTGAGGTGCTCTGACTGCCTGCCTTCCTCTCCCACTCCTTCTTTTCCTTAACTAGTGGTTACACTGCTGGAATTGCAGATATGCTAATGAGTGTGAAGTTAAACCAACCTTGCATTCCAGAGATGAAAACTATGTATTATGGTATAAATGCCTTTATATATTGCTGGATGAAGTTTGCTGGCATTTTATTTTTAAAATATTTGTACCTCTAGTCTTAGAAGTAATGGTCTGTATGTAGTTTGTTCTCTTCTGATGCCATTTATGTCAGCATTATGCTAATATTGGCCTTGCAAAATGAATAAAAAGTAAACTATTGTTTTATTGTTTTTATATAAGAACTGATATTAATTTTTTAAACATCTGGTAGAATTCACCATGGAAGCTATCTGTTCCTTAAATTTTCTCTGTGGCAAATCTTTGAATTACAAATTTTTTTGTTATGGGTTGATGAGTATTTTAAAGTTACTCTAGAGTCTTTGTTGGAAGTTCATGTTTTTCTCAGAACTTTGCAGTAGCTGAATTTGTTTACTAGACAGTTGATCATTCTATAATTTTCCAGGTCACTTTACTTTGGTAAGGACAGTATGAGTCAGTTTCTCTCTTCTATCTCTCTCTCTTCTCTGTCTCCCTCTCTCCCATCAGTCTAGATCCATACTTATCAATTTCTATTGATTTTTTTCCCTCTCACAGTGTTTGTTTATATATTCCCCATTTCATTTATTTAAGCTCTAATAGTTAATATTTTCTTAGCATTACTTATTTAGGTACAGTTTCTTTTATTTTTCTAGCATCGTGAAGAAGAATGTTTTTGTTGACTTGAGACTCTTCTTATCTTTTCTAACACAGGATTTTCGAGCTATCAATTTCCTTCTAAGCATTATTTGAGAAGCACCCATGTGTTCTGACATACTGCATCTTTTCTTGGTTCCTGTATTTACTTTAGTGATTACTTCTGAGTTAAATAAATATTTTTGGCAATAATTTAAGTCCCCTAATGATTTTTACTATATTCTTTTTTAGTTATTTTTGCAATAAGTACTATATAAACCTGGCAGTACATCATTCTAATTACTAAAATGTAATTTTATTCCTCTGAAAGAAGCTGAGGAAAGCAAAAATAAGAAGGGTCTACTTAAACATTGTAAAATGAGCCAAGGTAGGTCCTTGGTCTCCTAGGCAGACTGGCCCTTTTCCATGTACTTTAGTGACAGACCATTCAGTGGAAATGGAGCCGAATACAACCTGGTTTTTTGCATGTTGGCCCAGATGACGTCTAACTCCTGCTACTCACAGAAAAGGAACACTGTGGGGTGCCAGTGCCTGGCAGGTTCTGACCCACAGATACCCCTCATCTGGCTGCTGAGCAGTCAGTTCAGCCGTTCCCCATCTCTGTTCTTTCTCAGGAAGCAGCCTGGGCCGGGTCCTTGGCACTGAACCGGGAGGGGTGGGATCCGGCTAACGGCCCCATGAAGCTTGAAGCTCTCCTCTGCCCCCTGGTGGCACATCTGGTCCTTGTTGGTCCTTGTTTCTGACCTCTTAGAATTATTTTGTAAGACTTACCTTTTTCTTTATTATAACCTGCAAGCTTTTCTGCTTTTTGCCCCTATATTTTTATCTGTTGTCTTCCTGTACTCCAGTTGGGATAACTTCTTGTGGTATCTCTCTGAGTTCCCAGATTCCATGACATCTCCTCTCACTTGTATAACTATTTATTGAACGCTACCTCATCGTTCTACTTTTCGGTTTTAATATCTGTTCTAAAACTATCTCTCTAATTCTCAGTTTTGCTTTAATATTATTTCCATTTGTTTATCATCACTTTTATAACAGTAGCTATATTCAGCAAATCTCTCTTTCTTACATTCTCTGTTTCAACGCTTCATTTTCAATAAAATTTCTGAGGCGTGGTTATTCGTCAGTTGAGCATCACATAACTTGCTGATCACCTGCAGAAACCATCCAGAGCTTTGGACAGTCTCCATTTCCTCAGAGCTTTTGCTCCACACGGGGCCCCAAGCTAGGTTAAGGCAGCCACCACCACTGCAGAGCCTGAGAGAGTCTGGTGAGGGACACCGCCAGCCCCGGTCACACACGGGCTGGTCTTGGCCCCGGAGCCTTTGCCCCCGCCTGCATCCCTCACAGTCCCCAGCCACAGTGTGCTGTGTCTCCAGGCTGCTATTGCTAAACAGCCTCCGTTCCTTCTGTTATGTCCTTTCCTGGACGATCTGCTGTGCTTGGCGATTCTTCAATGCTCTCAGATCCTGTGTCAGTGAGGGTTCAATAGAAGAACAGATTTAATATAAAATATACATGATACATAAAGAATTTACAAGGGCAGCTTATAATGACCCTTTGAAGAGCGTCTGTGCGGAACAATACAAAAGGGCTGTCTGTGCGCCGGGAGCCAAAGGGTCCAGGGCAGGTGGAGGCCTGGAGCTCCCTGCAGCCTCTGACAGAGACCACGCTGAGGGGCTGAAGGGCCGCGCTGGAGCCAGGACAGGGATGGAAAATGGCGATGGAGAAAACCCGAGCTCCTCCGAAGACACCGAGGCGAGACCTTCCACTTCTTTCCCTTAGTATCGGTCCATCTAGGTTACAAGCCGGTTAGTTGGTGTCTCTCCCTCAGGACAGGTCTTGCCTCCTCAGGAAATCTGTCATCCACACCCAGAACTGCCAAACCCATAAGCTACGTGTCTTTAATTCAAGTTGACCCCACAGTTAACTCTCAGACACGTTGTTGTTTGTTTATTTGCCTCAATGTTCTCCCCTTCTCTTCCAGTGGGAGGATTTCCAGTTTGCCATTACTGTTAAACCTTACAAGGGACTGTGGTGGTTGCCACTGAAATATATTTGGAACAAGGCCACAGGGATAATGCGAAAGTGTCACCCAGTAAGTGGCTTTGGTAAGGTGGTACTTGAAAGGATTCCAGGCATAAGTATTTTCTGACTCTATAAATCATTGTAGAAATACAGCCTAAAATTCTAAAGGCGCTGATAGTTCACAGCACTCCTAGATAACTGTGGTCTAATTAATTAATTTTTAATGTAAAAATGCTAAGAAATGCTGGTTCAATATTGACCACTGTGGCATATATGGAATATATACAAGTAAATACTTATGTACCCTCCAGGATTCTGCAGGACAAAGAAAGCATTTTATTTAGAAGCTCTGAGGACAAATAGATGCATAACAGTAATGCGCGTGAATGTCTGCTGAAGGAGCTGGACCAAGATGCATTTCAGCCGGAGCAAAAGCAGCCAGAGAAGCATCACTGGGCTTCTCAGGCCACACTGAGAGGCTCAGTTGATATTCCACAAGAGTGATGAGCAAAATGTTTGGTTCTTTTAGACAGAGAGATAATACATCTCATTTGCATTTGAAAAATCATTCTTCCAGGTTTTTGTATGGAGAATTAAATTGGGAGGGAAGCGATAATAGTAAGCTATTAAGAGCTCTAAAAGACAAAATGAGAATAGTATAAGCTGGGTTGGTGTGATAATAGGACGCAAAATCCATGCAGATGGAGAAAATGGTTGACACTGCAAATGAGAAGTGTGGGATAGCGAGCTAGAAAAAATAAACGGTGACATTTGCATACAATTTAGAGTCTTTAAAAATGTTGGTGAGGGTACCACCATCGCAGGGGGTGGGCTGAAGCAAGTCCAGTGACATATCCTGGAAATGTTTGTTTCTAGTATAGTAAAAATGTAATGCTCCAAAATAAAAGTTGGTTAAACAAATGTGCTAATGTGGATGGGATGAATTTCAAAATAATCACTCCAAATATTACAATAAAAATAACTACTAACATAGAAAAATATTCCTGATAAATTTCAAAGTGTAGAAAAAGCAGCCACAAAGTAATATGCAAAGAACTACGCAATGTATATTTATGTCTCTGAAAGGATATAAAAATAGTCAGAGAAGTCGCATTATAAATGAGTTTTGCTGTTTGTTTACTTAGTACCTCCCTGTTTATCACTCTTCTTTTTTTTTCTTTATTAGTGTGTGGCATTTGCACTGAGAAAGAAAAAGCAAACCATAAATGTTGCTCTATAAAATGGTTACATTTGCAGAACTTGTTTGTATTTTTGTGTTTTGTTCTTAATATTAACTTCGATGACCGAAATTGCCTTCTTTGGCCTACAAGTCATACCCAACTGTACACAATGCAGAGGATTTCCCATTGTTCTAGAGACAAGTACCAGTCCAGTCACAAATTCTAATGCAGAAGGATAATGTAAAGTAAAGGAACTTTAGAACTCAACTTTCGTAACATAGAAAAAACACAGTTACTGAACTATCAGAAAAAAATTGAAACCTACTATTGTTTCCAGACTTAAAATCAGGAATTTTTATAATTCCAGAGAAAACACTAACAGAAATAGACAAGTTTTAGTGATCCTATTTTCTAAAATTCAAGCTAACTTTTTGCTCAAAGTGAGTTCAATAGCAATAGCATATAGTGACATCTCCAAAGCAACACAGCAACAGCATATCTGAAATATGTTCAGGTACTTTTATCTTAGAACTCCCAAGTTACATCAAGAAGACATACTATCATTTAGTAACTGTGCTATTACAGTAGGTGATTAATATGCTAGTGACCATGCAACTTGTTATTCACAAGGTCGTATTGCCTTCTAAGAATTTTGAAACCTTTTTAGAATGATTTTAATGGTGCTAAACAAAAAACATTTCCAGAGAAGTTTACTGGTTACATTGTGGGATAGAAGTCACTTTATATCATTCTACTAAACTTTAGAACTCCCTTAGGTACCAGAAAAAAAAAAATCAAAAGTTGACGTTCTGATTTGAATGCTTTCCATGTATAGCTCATGTTCACACTGAGTTGTCATTTAAACAGTATTAAGAGGTGATCAGGCCACACAGGACTTTGGCCATAAGGTGGAATTGGTGCAATTTTAATTTTCTCAGCCTCAGACTATCTGCCACGCGCTGAAATTACAGGAGACCTCCCCTGACCTCATCCTTAAACTTAAGAACTGAGAGGCAGTGAGGTCATGGTCACTGCAAACTGCCTAGTTCATGGTATTCTTTTCTAGCAGCGCAAACACACAAAGGGAACAGGCATTAGGAAGGCTTTATCTAATCTGGTCGCCAATTAGGACATTAGGATAGAACATGCAGATGGTAGATAAGAGGTTATTTCAGTTTTGTGTGAAAAGAATTTCCATTCTGGTTAGAAATTACAATATGGTAGCTGACCATGTTCTCCACCACAACAAAAATAAGAGACGGTATCATGTAAGTGTATCTGAAGATATTTGAGTAAATCAAACTCCAGAAAAAGAATACATGCAGGAAGAGTCAAGTAAAAACAATATCTGAAGACACCAGGGAGGGAGTGATGCAATGGTCCTGAAAGACGATCGTCTATGTATTCACAGTCTGAGAAAAACCCAAGCCAGTGAGAATACAAAAACAACTTCACCAAGGCATATTACAGACAGATTTTATTTATTTATTTATTTATTTATTTATTTATTTATTTATTGAGACAGGGTCTCGCTTTGTAGTTCAGGCTGGCCCTGAGCTCACTACAAAGCCCAGGCAAGGCTGGAACTCAGCAATCCTCCTGTCTCTGCCTCCAAGTGCTGGGATGACAGGCGTGAGCCACCACGCCCGGCACTGTGGTATGTGGTGTTGATGGCTGGTGGGCGTGAGTCACCACGCCCAGCATTCTATGTGGTTACCGGGATTGAACTCAGGACCTTGCACTTGCGAGGCAGGTGCCGGAAGCACTGAGCTAAATCTCCGGCCCTACAGACAGATTTAAAAATAAATGGGAAAAAGAATCAGAAAAAAAGGTACAGAAGTCTTAGAGAAACAACAACCAGGATGACAGATGAGTTTTCAACAGAAACTGTAGGTGCCTCAAAACAACATTTAAAGCTCATGATAAAGGAATCGGCCCTTCTGCACTTTGAGAAATACCCTTAGACGTGAAAGTAAAACAAAGGCACCATGACGTAAATCAAAGGCTAGAGACAGTGTTAGCAGCGGGCTGACACTCTTAAGAAATCACCAAGGGCATCCTGCAAGCTGAAACTCACGCCTGGGACCCTCAGCACCTCACACTGGAAAACGCACATACGCCTCTCTACAAACAAAACGTCTGTTCAGGCCCTGTACTATCCTTTTTTTAGTCCTTCTGATTTTTTTAAATTGTCAGTTCATTTCTGCTGTCGGCATAAAATGTAATTTTCTATAACTTGGATTTTTAAAAATATATTGAGACTTGCTTCAGAGTCAAGCACATAGTCTGTCTTGGTAAATGTTCGTGTTTAATTACAAAGATTGAATATGTTCCTGTTGCTATTGTTCTGCAGCTGTCAATTAGATTCATAGTGTTGGTCAAAGGTATTTTTAGCAGATGAGTATATTTAGAAGAAATAATTAGAATATATTCAGAGGAAATTTTAAAACCTGCCTATTTCTATGTCTACATTGATTCTATAATTTAAAAATGCTTAGCAGGAAAAGTCCAGGCACAGACAGCCACATGAGTGCTCCAACAAACGATTAAAAAGTACATCATACAAACCTTAAATTAAAAATTTCCACAAAGTAGAAAAACCATTTCCCAACTTCTTCCCTGAGGCAAGAGTAGTTTTCTCACCAAAATCTGGTGAGGACATCACAAGTCAAGAAAGTTAAAGGCCCACTGGAAAACTTTTACTGAAACATTCACAAATCCAATCCAAGAATACATTAAAAGACTAACGTGTGGCGGCCACGTAGGGTCTCTTGCAGAAGGCAAAGGTGATCGCACCTTGAAATCCAGTCAGTGGTTTTGTCCCAGGAGATCAGTCTTTTGTTTATACAGGGTCAGGCTTTTTAAAAACCTGACAATTAATGCCTATGGTATAGTGCTTATTAGTCATTTAGACAATTATTTGAACGAAATATGGGAATTTTTATCAACATTCTTTTATGAAGAACGTGTCACACGATCTGGGCAATCACACACTATATGCTCGGTAAAGAGCTCCTAGGAGCTATTGTGGGGAATTTGAAACTTATCTCTGGTGGCAGAAATTTGGTTCCGGTTTAGCAGCTGCTCCGGGACCCTGGACTTCAGCATCCCTGTGATCTCTGGGATACGATAAGCTCCACCCCTCACACCCGCTGCCAGCTGCCAGGGCAGTGTCGGTCCTGTCTGGCCTGGCTTCTCACCCCCACCCCTCTGCTCTGTGTCCTCCTGAGTAAAAGTGACGGAAAGGTAGGGAAAGACAGAAAGACAGTCAGTTGTCAGACAGTTCTACCCCATCTTGTCCTGTTAAATCATCTTCGACAAACTATCCTTTCGTATCCACTTTCCTCTTATTTTACCCCTAATGGAAAGAAACTTGATTGACTGTTTTGATGTTTTACAAAGCCTTTTATCACATTGAGAACAATATGGGTTATCATGTGTTATTTTCAGTCTTGAATTATTATGGCTACTTTAATCTTTTCCATGTATTTTACACAAATTGGGTCTGAGCAAGCATCTTCCAGTAAAGTTGTGTTCATTTTACAGAGTCAAAAAAACCAAATTAAGCAGCAACCACTGCATGCTCGGTAACACGCAGATTCAGAAATGAGTACTTTCACATATCAAGCCGTTTTCATCTTTGGAGGCAGACTGCAAGTAACTTCAGTATTTCATACGCTTTGCTTAGGAGGTCAGACACTCTGATTTCATTTGAACC
>PVIC010034978.1:0-19188 GCA_004025085.1 Thryonomys swinderianus | reverse complement strand
ATCTGCTATTGCCCTGCTAGTAATATGCAAAAAAGAACTAAAAGAATCATATCATATTGGCATAGATGCACCCATGTTCATAGCAGCTCAGTTTGTGATAGCTCAGTCTTGGAAACAACACAAATGCTCATCTACTGGAGACTAGATAAAGAAGATGTGGTTTTTCTGTAAAATGCAGTATTACTCTGCCTTAAAGAATATAAGTTTGAGTCATTTATACTCAAATGGACGTACCTTCAGGACATACTCATAAGTGAAATAAATAGGTCACAGATGTGTAAATAGCATATCTGTTCTCTAGTATGAGAAACTGGAGTTGTAAATGAGTGCTAGAATGTATGATGGTTATTGTGAAATAGAAAATATTCAAAGGGAAATGTGGAGGGTGAGTAATGAAGGGTAAAGAAAATGTGATGGTAATAAAAAAGGTAAACAAAACATGTATTTGGGGGTGGAGGTTGTGGGGTGGGTAAGGGAACGGGAAAAAGTGAGAATTAAATTGTGTCATATACTTGTACAAATCCCCATTATCAAGTGTGATCATGATATGATGTGTATATACAATGTACCAATAAAGATAAAAAAATTTTTAAAAGAAAAAAATATCATTTCAACTACCAGCCATAAAGTCACTGTGTTCGGCAGTGTGCCTTCATGATCTGGACATAGGTGCTTATGACCCAGCCAGAGGCTGCAGAAGAAGTTACACTGCATGAGAAGCTGCCTCACATTTCCCACCAGTGTTCACCAAAACACACATATGGGCACATTCTGAGGGCATTTGACTGCGGAAGTGGAAGGGAAGAATGAAATTGGAGTAAAAGAAAATTTTGAGGTTGGGGAATACTGTCCTGGGATGAACCATTAGTACAATCTCAAAGACTTCAAAAGATGCTACAAATTGCTCATTGATTAGTTCCTGAAAAAGCTGTGCTCCATACTGAATATTCCATGTCTGATAGAGAAGTAAAAATTCAAAAGCTTAGAGAGGTGGTGAGCAAGAATCAAATACCAGACAAGACTAGGAAAGCTAACATTCAGCTGTGTTCCAGGACACAGACAATGCATTATTTAAGGGAGCAAGAGGAAATGTAGTGGGCACCTGGGAATCAGTGTCACTAGGATGTTCAATGGTGGTTCAGCTTTTTAAAGAAGAGACTATGTTTCTGGGTACCAGGGATTGAACTCGGGACCTTGTGCTTACAAAGCAGGCCTGGTGTCACTGAGCTACATCCCCAGACCTTAGTGAGATTATTGAGCTAGATTCATTGATGACACCAGTAGTCATCTGAAGTTATGTCATTTAGGTGTAGGTTGGCACTTAATCTTTAGAGCCTAATTGGACAAAATTACCAAAGTGAACGGAAAGGCTGGGGAGTACTGAAGGATACTGGCTCACAGAGGACTCTAGGAACCATTAGAATACAACACATTTAGGAAAAATAGTCATCATTGGCATTCAACTGTGTAATCATGAGAAATCATGGACAGGTGGCCAGAAATTACCCCAACAAAACTGGAGTTCTTTTATTACTTAGAACCATGTAGTATATAAAATTCTGGTCCAGGTTTGTCCCACTGTAGGTGATATGGGCCGGAAACCCACTGGCAATCTAAAGCTGAGTTCCAAACTGTGATAAACATACTTGGCTTTGGCATCATACTGGTGCTAGATTCTCAGGCTCTGGGATAAGAATTATTAGGGTAAGCAAAGCCAAGTGGAAGACTGAAAATTCCCTTAGTCCCAGCCCTAATAGCAGATCAAAACAAAATATCACACCCTGAGGTAACGCAAAACTTCCTGCCATTTCTGAAGCCCAAAGAATGCAGTCGTGGGGCCAAGGTTTAGCTCAGTGGTGCTGCAACTGCCTTGCAAGCACAAGGTTGTGAGTTCAGTGCCTAGTCCCAAAGGTGGAAGAAAAAAAAAGAACGCAATAATTGAGATCTTCAGTATATTCCTTCTAGTTCACCAGTCTTCCCATCACCTCCAAATGACGAAAACAAGTAAAAATATACCATCCCTGTAGGGTGACCTAGTACTGACAGCTCAGAAATAGACTCAGTTGAAGCTGCTGGGCCAGATGTGGTGCCCTTTCTAGGTACATTAACACAGTCTTAGCTACATCATCTTCTGGGCTGCCAACTACCAAAGACTGGGTCCTTTAAACAACAGATGTTTGCTTTTATAGTTCCTGGGGCTGGATGGCAGTCACCATGTTTGGCCTTCATTTTGTGTTCTCCTGAAGTCTCCCTCTTTGGCCAGTAGGTGGCTGCCTTCTCTTTCTCACATGGTGTTTTCTTTCTCTGCATCCATCCCTGGTGTCTCTTGGACTCGCCGGGGGAAAAGGCCACATGAGGGCATGTAGAGAAGTCATGTTGCATGAGGGCCCATCCTTATGGCTTCCTTTAATCTTGATTACTTTCTATCATGCCCTCCAACAAAAAAAAAAAAAAAAGGAAAGAAAATGCCCCAGTTGATATTAAAGTTTCAACGCATGATTTTTTTTTTTTTTTGAGACAGGGTCTCGCTTTATACTTCAGGCTGGCCCTGAGCTCACTATATAGCCCAGGCAAGCCGCCACAAACTCAGCAATCCTCCTGTCTCTGCCCCCCGAGTGCTGGGATTACAGGCGTGAGCCACCACGCCCGGCACTGTGGTATGTGGTATTGATTGCTGGTGGGCGTGAGTCACCACGCCCAGCATTGTATGTGGTTACCGGGGATCAAACTCAGGATTTTGTGCTTGCGAGGCAGGCGCTGGAACCACTGAGTTAAATCTCCGGCCCTCAAGGTATGAATTTTAAAGGTCATTCTCCATATGACCTCATCTGAACTAATTCATAGGAATTGTAGAAGTCCCATTTTAAATAGTCATATTCTTTTTTTTTTTTTTTTTTTCTTTTTTGAGACAGGGTCTCGCTTTGTAGTTCAGGCTGGCTCTGAGCTCACTATGTAGTTCAGGCAAGCCTCGAACTCAGCAATCCTCCTGCCTCTGCCTCCCGAGTGCTGGGATCACAGGCGTGAGCCACCAGGTCCGGCATTGTGGTATGCGATGTTGATTGTTGGTGGGCGTGTCTCCATGCCCAGCATTGTATGTGGATACCAGGAATCGAACTCAGGACCTTGTGCTTGCGAGGCAGTAGCCGGAACCACTGAGCTAACCCTCCGGCCCTTAAATAGTCATATTCTAAGCCACTGGTGGATAGGGCTTTAACATGAGTTTTGGGGTCAGGGATTTAGTTCAGTGTTCCAGTGTCTGCCTGTCAAGCTCAAGGCTCCGAGTTTGATCCCCCATACCACATACCACAATGCCATGGTGGCTCATGGCCACCAGCAATCAGTACCACATACCACAATGCCGGGCGAGGTGGCTCATGCCTGTGATCCCAGCACTCTGGAGGCAGAGGCAGGAGGACTGCTGAGTTCAAGGCTTGCCTGGGCTCCATAGTAAGCTCAGGGCCAGCCTGAACTACAAAGCGAGACCCTGTCTCAAAAAAAAAAAAAAAAAAAAAAGAATGGTTGTTGATGATACAGAATATTAGGGTAGATTGTTTCATAGTTGTTGTCACAGCCAGAATGCCTGCCTGTATGTGGGGAAATACTCACATTATGAGTTTTGCCTTCCCCCACTGGTGTTAGAACTTGATCACCAGCTTCTCTTCCAGCTAGAAGCCAAGGATGCAACCTCAATTTTGGCCAACAGACACACCCTGAGACTGGTTTAGAGGTGAGCAAAGCAGGGTTCCTACGTTTTGGTGTAGGTGACATGAGAAAATGCAAATGTGACTTCCTAATTATAGGTAGTATCAAGGATGAAGGGCTAGTGAGTCTCTGGCATTTCATGTTTGATGAAAGAGGTACTAGTAGCACCCATTTCAGACCAGTTTATTGCATTGTTTTTGGTGTTCCTGGAAGTTTATCTGTAAATCTATTTCTTCAGCAATCTCAAGTAGTAGTATGTAGTTGATAGTTCTGGCTAAACTAGCCAGACTAGACTTTGTTTGTTATTGGAAACAAGACCTGCACATATATTTATCATATAATGTACACACCATATAAAAAAATCAATGCCATTAATTGAAGGTAATGCCATTTTTCCTCTATCAGGTTGTCAAAAACGTAAAGTTTGGCTGGAGATTTAGCTTAGTGGTTCCAGCACCTGCCTGCCAGGCACAGGGTCCCTGGTTTGATCCCTAACGACCACATGCAACAACAGTGCCAGGTGTGGTGACTCACACCCACCAGCGATCAGTACCATACAGTATCATGCCGGGCGTGGTGGCTCACACCTGTCATCCCAGCCCTCAGAGACAGAGGCAGGAGGATTGCTCAGATTGAGGTTTGCCTGGGCTACGTAGTGAGCTCAGGGCCAGCCTGAACTAGAAAGGGAGATCCTGTCTCAAAAAAAAAATTTAAAAATTAAGTTTGATCTGCATGTACTGGTATGGAGAAACAGGCCCTGTCACAGTTGTTCAGAGTGTGAGCTCAATTTTAAAAGAAGATAGATCATAATGTGACAATATCTTTCAAATTTCAAAACAAAAATATCTTTTTTCAGGAAAATATATCTTTTCTAGATATGTTCCTAGTCCATAGAATACTTTTATGGAATAATCCATATTTTACATATATTTTCATATGAACCTAATAAATGTACAGGACCAGTGACTTAGCTCAGCTTATGACCCGCCTCATAAGCACAAAGTCCTGAGTTTGACCCCTGGTACAAAGAATATCCAAAAATCAAACAAAAAAAAGACCTCCCAAACCTAGTAAATGTATAGTGACTTAATTTTTTGAACTATTTCTAAATAGAGGGCATCAAAACCACTGTAAATATAGTCAGTTGGAAAATGGTAGATATATAGTTGAACAGTCACAAAAAGGAGAAATATTTAGCAGTTAAAATGGAAAAAGCTCTGTATTGGGAATTTGTAGAGTTTACATTAAAGTAGAAAAGCTAAATGTGGGCCAGGGATTAGCTTGGTGGCAACTGCCAACTGTGAGGCCCTGAGTTTGATTCCTAGTACCAAAAAACACAAAAACCCTCAAGTTAAGTATGGGACATTGTGTAAGAATGCCACTTCCTGTGGGGAAAATATGGGCAAACAGAAATGTTGTATAGACTGGAAGGCAGCAATGGATAAGGTTCACCTCTGTGGAGAGAGGTTTTGGGGGCGAATTTTAGGAAATGGTTGCTTTTTCAAGTGTGTAGGTTTGTAACTGCTGAATTTCTTCAATGATCTGTGCAGCTAGTGTCTATCTAGTCACACAGTGTGCTAGACACAATGGCACAAACACTGTTTCAACACTTGAGGCACTAAATGCTGTGAACTGATACTGATGACTATAGCGTCAGGTGTTAGGAGATAAGTGTGCTGACTTTAGGGGAACTTCAGGCACTTCTGGGTAAGTGGGGATTGAAGGGAGGAGAATGATAAAAGGTAATTCGACAGTTACCTAAATCCTATGTGATAAAAGACTTTAGGTGCTGGATATTATCCTCAAGCAAAAGTGAGTAATTAAAACTAGGTTGAAGATTGCTGTGTGGAGACTTAATAAGAATCTGAGGTGGAGACCAAAGCTTCATAATTAAAATAAGGGAAGCCCCAGAAAGTCCTGGGACAGATCAAATGCATTCAACTGTCATTAATCAAAAATCCAAACAGAGCTGTACTAATAGCTACTTTAGGCAAGGTCTGGAGGTTAGCATCTCAAGGCTGATGTAGTCGTTCCGTGGTATTGCTAGGATACCAGATTTCTTTATCCTTCTTATTTTATTATGCTTAGAGAGGTTGATTTGTCCTCAAATGACTGCAGACTTGCCACGGCCAACCTTGGCAGCATTGCTGTATGCAAGGAAGGAAGAAGTGGCAAGGGGCGTGGGGGAATGTCTTTTTCATTTGAGAGGGTTTTTTCTGTTATAACTAGGAAACATCTCTAAAGGAAATTTACTCTTGTATTCCTTTAGTTATGCTTGCTCTTGTCACAAACTATTGCCAAAGGGAATCAAATTATATTTACTGGGTTAGACAAGTTGTGATTTATTGCCTAAGATATGCAAAAGACTTTTATTCTTGTGATTAAAGCTTTTCCATACCTTGTATTGTATTTTTTTTTTTTTTTTGAGACAGGGTCTCGCTTTGTAGTTTCAGGCTGGCTCTGAGCTCACCATGTAGCCCAGGCAAGCCTGGAACTCAGCAATCCGCCTGTCTCTGCCTCCCGAGTGCTGGGATGACAGGCGTGAGCCACCACGCCCGGCAGTGTGGAATGTGGTATTGATGGTTGATGGGTGTGAGTATCCACACCCAGCATTGTATGTGGTTTCCGGGATCGAACTCAGAACCTTGCGCTTGCGAGGCAGGCACCGGAACCTCTGAGCTAACCCTCCGGCCCTTTTCCATACCTTGTATATACAATTAACCATAGCGCTCAATTTAGAACTTCCACCAGAGTAGTTTTACTTTTGTTTCCATATCCATTTCTGATCTTTGATCTTGGTCAGGTATGGAACCCTTTTCTTGCAGGGTAACCAGAATCATAGCAGATAGGCACCACTGTTAGTTTTCTACTGCTATATAATAAAGTATCATAAATTTATGGTCTGTCAAATTCCCTGAATTATGAGTTCAGATACAACTTCTGGGCTTTCTTTTTCTCCTCTTTTCTTTTTCACTGTATGTAGCCCAGGCTAGCTTTGAAGTCACAGCAATTCTCCTGCCTCTGCCTCCCAAGTGCTGGGATTACAGGCGTCAGACACCGTGCCCAACATTGTGTATGTGGTACTGAGGGTCGAACTCACAATCTTGCTCTTGCGAGGCAGACCCCAGAACCACTGAGCTAAATCGCTGGCCCAACTAATGGGTTTTCCGTTCATGGTCTCAGATGGCTGCATTCAAGGTGTTAACCCAGTGCTGTGTTCTCATTTGAGGCTTGGGGATCTCTTCCAACTTCCTCAGTTAAAAGAGTTGATCCTTGTTGTTTTAGATTTACAATGTTTCCTCTTTCCAAAGACCATTCACATTACAGTTATATACTTCTAGACAAGGAGGAGGGCATCTCTCTTTCTATAGGAATCTCCCCTTCCAACTGCCTAGAGTGTTGTGTGAATCGTGACCTAATCAAAGCAGTGATGACCTCACGATACTCACAGATTTGTGCACTCAAGCAGAAAGAATTATAGAAGATGTGTGTACCAGGGACAGGTAGCTTGGAAGCCATCACAGAAACTTGCCTGGACTTTTTTGTTTATGTTTTTATACCAATGATCACTAGTAAAACCTTACCTTTATTTTAGCACTTTTTGTACCACTTAGTATCAGGCACATGTTTTTCTCTCCTCATTTCCCCCAACTGTAATCTCTAGTCATAATCAAAGTTAAAGCTCTGCTCTCTTGTCAGCACGATGGGCGCACAGGCAGAGCAGGAAGGGAGTCCTGCGTGGGGCAGCCTGGATCTGACAGCAGAAGAAGATAAAAAAGATGGTGGCCGCTGGTTTTGTGGTCACTGTGCGCTGATTCTTGCGGTGGCCCATCCTGTGTGCAGGGCTTATTTTCTCTTTTCTGCAGGGCATTTCTTAGGAGCACTTCCTTTCCTCCTTTTGTACCATTAGAAAGTATTAAGATTATGCTTTTTTTTTTTTTTTTTTTCTTTTTGAGACAGAGTCTCGCTTTGTAGTTCAGGCTGGCCCTGAGCTCACTATGGTGCCCAGGCAAGCCGCTGCGAACTCAGCAATCCTCCTGTCTCTGCCTCCCGAGTGCTGGGATGACAGGCGTGAGCCACCACGTCCGGCATTGTGGTATGCGGTGTTGATTGTTGGTGGGCGTGTCTGCACGCCCAACATTATATGTGGTAACCGGGGATCGAACTCAGGACCTTGCGCTTGCGAGGCAGGCGCTGGAACCACTGAGCTAACCTTCTGGCCCCTTCATGGATGCTTTTAAGACATGTTGTCAATCAATGGTTTGAGCTTCTCACCACTTTTGAAGTCTCCAGTTCACAAATTGATCTTTCCTGTGCATAAGACACTCTTATACAGTTCTTTGGCTTGCCTCCCAAAGTTTCTAGTGTCAAAGTGATTATCAGAGGATGATCAATCTTCTGACTGCCTAGACGAGGACAGTGAGGGGTTAAGAAAGAAGAGAGTGGAGACTTTCCTAATTTCAAAGTACATGGTAGGCAGGGAGGTCAGTGGCTCAGAGTGGGCAAAGACAAAGACTCTCCAAGCTAGCCACCATTTACTGGGTACACACAATAATTGGAGGGAGTGTCAGGTGACTGAGGGGCATGTGTTGTTGAGGATCTTATGTGGATGAGAGCAGGAAGGAGAGCATTCGTACAATACTAGGTGGGATTGGATGGCAGGTTAATAAAGAAGTTGACTTTCCCTTAGGTGAAATGTTTTTTTTTTTAATTACTACTCTGGTTCTCAAAGAACCAGGAAATCTCTAGCTGATGTCCCCTTGCCCTTGAGCATCACAAGACCACTGAGGCCTTCACTTGTGACCAGAAACAAAAGAGTTATGTTTCTGCATGCCATAGCTACTAGACACTGGGCCTAGACAGCTATAGTCATGTTGGGAGCCATTCTGAGGCCTCAGTGGTCTATGACGTCGTGATGCTCAAAAGCAAATTTACATCAGCATAAGATCCTCTTGAACTCAGAATTATCTCCACCCCACGAGTCATGGATTCTCCCTATGAACCAACCCATAAAGAGTGGCAGGGTCAGAGTGTCTTTGTCTTTGCCCCATTTGAGCCACTGACCTCCTTTCCCCATACTTGGAATTATGTAAATCTCTGTTGTCTTTTCCTTAGCCCTCACTGTCCCTCTGTCTAGGCAGTTGGAGGACTGATAGGCCTCTGATATAGTCATACTTTAATTATGAAATGATTTTTACCCAAAATTAGGTAGAATGGCTCTGGATAGAGAAATGAAGACTGTTGATCAGCCTCAACGTTGTGGGGGTGGGGGGCATAATGAGGTGCCAGTAACCTCAGAGCCCACTTTGCTCACCTCTCCTGCTGACTATGGAGTTCAAGGGTCAGCCTCTCCAAGACGCATGCTCTGCAGCCTGCATTTCCAACTCAACTTTATTGCTTTACCTATGCTTTGCTGAAAGTTCTAGACAAGTTGACTTTTTTTTCTGTAACATCAGAAAAACAATTATTCCCTGGTTCTTTGGACAGCAGCAGAATCACCAGACAACTAACTGACAGGTATAGTTATTTTAAGGATTTCACCACCATTACGACTACTAGTACTGTCACAGGTTATGAAATTAAAAAGTTCTCAAATGAAGGATTGCCTTAGCCAAATGTTATCAGTAGCCTCTCCTCATGTCCCTTATTCTGTAAAACTCTTTTACCTTGCAAAGCTTTGTTTCCCCTAACTGCTTTATTTTGCTAAGATTGATAAGTCAACTCTCCCTTGCATCCTGCTTTCTGTCTCACTCCCACATGTAGCACCTGCAAATGGCAACCTTCCTGCTCCCTCCTCTCCTCCATAATCTCTCTACAATTAGCACTTCCCCAGCCTCAAAAGTAATGTACTTGTAACCATGGTAGCTAACTAAGCCCTGATAGAGTCTAGCCACATGTGCAAGTGAAATGTGTCGTCTCAAATCAATTATCTAGAAAACTGGCTGGAAAACAGAAGTGCAGTCAGTCAATCGAGGATGGACTCGTTTCCCTCATGGCTGATCCTCTGCTAGCAAATAAAAGTTCTCGTTTATCCCAAGTTCTGAGTCTCTCAAGTACTTTCAAGTTCCCTTTGCCACCTCAGTACCACTACTATTATTATTATTGCAGGACTGGGGATGGAACCTAGGATTTTTGCACTGAGCCACAGCCCTGCCCCTTCTAAAAAATTTTTATATTGAGACAGGGTGTAGTGGATTAATTAACCACCCAGCTACACCAGCTACACCAGGTTGAACTGAGCATGGTCTGGATTTAGGAATACCCACCTGGGAATTGTTGCCAACAGCATAAAAGGAGAAGAGGGCTAGATTATATGCTGTTGATTTTCCTGGAGAAGCTCACAGAGGCTGATTCTCCTGCTAAGAACTAGACTCAAGAAGGGAAGAGGGAGGTAGGAAAGAAGGGACAAAGACAAAGAAAGGAAAAGAGGGAAAAATGGAAACAAAGCTTTTGATCGTAGGGAGGGGAGGTGGCTAGAGTGGCAAAACAGGATATAATAAAAATAAGATATTTTTTGAAAAAAAGGAAAGAGTTTGACTGTTCTCATTTTGGAGGAGCGCAGGCCCTCGCTGCCCCAGGGCTGGCTGCTGCTCTGTTTAGGGGAGCTCTGGTCCTTGCCCGGAGCGGACCCTCCTGCTCCCAGTGCGGACCTCTCGTCCCGATGGCACAGATCACACAGATCCTTTGCCCACCAGCACAGGCTTTGGCACAGGCTTTCCAGCCTCCATCGCTGGCCTCTGGGTCTTCTCAGGGCAGATCTTTGACGCGGACTTGCCTGAAACACTGCCTCGGGCTCTAGGCTTTTAGCCGACTTGTGGGGGCGCTTCTGTGGGGCTTAGGCCCTCGGCTGGATTCTTCTGGTGTCTCTTATGTGGACAGATCTCTTGCAGTCCTCTGGATTTGACTTTTCCGGTGAATATTATAAAACAACCCTATAAAATATATGTCCAGTATTAACTATCTTCCCTCAGAAACCTTCACTGAAACAGAGAGTCTTGCCTATGCTGAGCTTGTAGCTGTGCTCTTACTGATTCAGTCTCCTGAAATTTTAGGACAAATATAATTTTACCTGGTCCATGACTTTCCTTCCCCTCCCTCCCTCTAAATCTCCTGCTTCCAACCTCCATTTCTACTGTGGATCAGTGGTTTTTATGGCTCCCAAAGGGATCAAGCCAAATTTACCTAAGAATTTAAAACTTTTCTAAGAGCCTATATTATTTATGTTACCATGAAAAAATACCAGACAAAGTTTACTTAGAAAGAAAAAGAATTTTATTTACCTTACAGTTTTGGAGGCTCCTAACCCAAATCAGGAAGCAAAGAGAGGTGAGTGGAAAAGGGGGGCAGAAGGATGTATCATGTATCATGTACAGGTGCAAATTCCCTACACTGAGTGTTGTCATTCCATATATCTAAAATGTACCAGAAAATGTTTTGCTTCCAAAACAAAACAAAATAAAATCAGGAAAATTCCATTTTCTTGGCCTCTATTGAAGGCAGTGGATCCTGGAACAATTCTTCCTTGGATTTTTGGACAGCAGCTGTTTTTCTCCCAAACTGTTTTCCTTTTTATTTCTAGTAAGATTCCTTTAATCTCCTCCTTTGGTTCACAACTTCATTCTTTTTTTTTTTTTTGCTTTTGAGACAGGGTCTTGCTTTATAGTTCAGGCTGGCCCTGAGCTCACTATGGTGCCCAGGCAAGCCACCGCGAACTCAGCAATCCTCCTGTCTCTGCCTCCCGAGTACTGAGATTACAGGCATGAGCCACCATGTCCGGCATTGTGGTATGCAGTGTTGATTGTTGGTGGGCGTGAGTCTCCACGCCCAGCATTCTATGTGGTTACCGGGGATCGAACTCAGGAGCTTGCGCTTGCGAGGCAGGCACTGGAACCACTGAGCTAACCCTCCGGCCCCACAACTTCATTCACTGACATTAGCAGAACATTGAGCCAGGTACACATGGTATCACTCTTAGCACTGGCCTCTTTCCACAGATTTTATATTTCTGCTATGCAATTCTATCTGTGTGAGTCTCCTGGGTAGAGACCACTTACCTTAGTAGGATGCTAAATAAAGCTTTCCTTGAGAGAAGTGACATTAGAAGTCCCAGATTGATCAACACTGAAATACTGTGGGTCCACGCTCAAATGATTATTCCAAGGAAACTCTGGGGCCAGGGATTTAGCAGTAGCACCAAGTCTGAGTTCCATCCCTAGTACCATAAACAAACAAACCACCAAGGTAACTGTTAAATTTCTTTCTTATTTATTTATTAATGTGTTTATTTACTTGTTTACTTATTTTTAGAGATAGGGTCTCACTTTGTAGCTTTACTGGCCTTAAGAATTTACTATAAAAAAAAAGTTCACTATGAATCCATCCTGGTCACAACCTCTCGGTGACCCTCCTGCTTTGCCCTCCCAAGTACATGGTGTGTGTCACCATGCCCAGTGAATTCTTACATTTATAAGCAAACAGATATGCAACTTTCTGAAATTCCTGACACTCTGTGGGCTTCTTGTTCTCAGGCACGGGCAAGATCAAAAGTACTGACCACACAAAATTCTGCCTGATCCTCTCCTTTTTCTTGGACATGCCGATGGAGCCCAGGTTCTCATGCCCGCTAGAGAAGCACGGTGCCACTGGACAGCACCCCAGAGCCTCTGATTTAACCTTCTCAGTCACTTCCTAAGCTACTCAGGCCCCTGAGTGGAGCCATATTCACTCTGAAGAAAGAGCATCTGATAAAGCAGGGACTACTCCATGTGCTAAGCCTTCCCTGTCCCTCTTGACAGGATGACAGGGTGTTTCTTTATCCTGAGAAGGATAAAGAAATTCGTAATGCTGAGGTAGGACAGGAGAAATAAAGTTAGGTAGAACGAAGACAAAGAAATGAGAATTTTACAAATGGGCTTTAAAGAAAAACTGAACACGAGCCCAGTTTACTCTTTTCCTCTTTTTCCCAGCAGACCTGGGAAACTCCCTTTCGGCTGCCAGATCACCCATTCCTTTTCACTCACTCTCCTTTTGGCATTTCCCGGAGGAATAGCTCTCTAAGAGTGGGCCTCGCTCTCCCACCCCCAAGACTGAGCATAGATTATCAAATTCTACAGATTTCCACCTCCCAAAATGCAAAAAGAACTCATGGGAATGCTCCTACCTCTGCCTCCTGAGTGCTCGGACTGTAGGTGTGAACCACTATGCCTGGCCTCCTTCTCATGCTTTTTTTATTGACACATCCGGAAAATTCTTTTTCCATGATGGCAGTCAGCAAACCTGGAACCTCATGTTACAGGTGTTAGATTCTTTATTTCAACCTTGGGGACCTAGGCTGTGACAACACCCAGATTTCTAGTGGCACCAAATATAAACATTTTTGCTACTAAGGACATCAACTGAATTCAAGTAGTTCCTAGTAGCAAACTTATACTGCTTTAAATAAATTTTGTTTTGTTATTACTCTTGCGACTGTCACAGGTAAACCAAGGTACAACCAAGACCACCAGAGCAGGCAAAAATGAAGCAACCAGCAAGGTTTCATTTCCTGGGTGCAGGTGGGTCAAGGGTGACCAAGCCAGTGACCTTGGGCTTAGGTGAGGGGACAGTTTCCAGGGAGTTTGGGCGGTTAAGGGGTAGGGCCAGGAAGAGCAGGAGATTTTTGTCTCTGAACAGAGGAGGTCTTTTGTTCTGGGGCAAAGGAAATCTGGTGGTTGCCAGGGGTATTTGGACTTACAGATGTTTATCTCGAGGCCAGGCCTGGGCTTCCTGTTATTTTTTGCTCCTTGCAGTTTGTGTTACTGCTTTGCCTGGGAAGTTCTTTCTCTTCTGCCTGGACAGGGCTCTGACAGAGACAGACAGTATTTATTAATTTTCACTTTAAAAAACCAACAATGGGGCACGAGATTTAGCTCAGTGGTTCCGGTGCCTGCCTCGCAAGCGCAAGGTCCTGAGTTCGATCCCCGGTAACCACATACAATGCTGGCGTGGTGACTCACGCCCACCAGCAATCAATACCACACACCATAGTGCTGGGTGTGGTGGCTCATGCCTGTAATCCCAGCACTCGGGAGGCAGAGACAGGAGGATTGCTGAGTTTGAGGCTTGCCTGGGCTACATAGTGAGCTCAGGGCCAGCCTGAACTACAAAGCGAGACCCTGTCTCAAAAAAAAAAAAAAAGCAAACAAACCAACAATGTACTTGAATAATACTGCTCCTGGAATTAACTTAGATTTGCCCCTACTTTTCAGTTTTACACCCAAATTTGAACTCTGTAATTTTTTTGGAATTCTACTTTGATTCAGTATGTAGAAGATTTCCTTTTTTCTGATTCTTCATCTAACAAGGACTCAATGTATTTATTATCATGATTAGTTTATCGGGGATGATATGATATGTTGAAATGTTGGTTGTCTGATATGGCCAGTTCATGTTATGTCAAATGGAAGAAGGAAGTCTAGGAGCAACGGATGTTAAGAAGAAGATAGCTCCTGAGAGGGACCTGAGCTGGGAACCCCACTTTACAGGAGAGTTTTAGAGAGCATGACCACATGGGTACAACCTGGTTACAGTTCTGATTAACCGATAAGGTTACAAGTATAGTAGCTTGAGTAGTAGCGACCCAATGGGGAGACAAGTCACGTAATAAGTGTGTGTACAGTGAACAAAGATTTTCCTAGGAAATGATGTTAGACGCCCATGAGGTGACTGATGTCTATATAGACTTTAATAGGCGCAGTGTTTGTGTTTTGAGGAAGTACACAGGCCTGGTCATTTCTTCCTTATCTTGAGGTCTGGTTTCTAACAGACGTGCCTCTGTCATACTTGTGATGTTTTTCACCTTTGTCCTGAATCTTTGGGGGAGGCTGTAACATTTCTCTCTAACTTAGCTGTCTATAATATTAATACCTATTTTGATAAACTTGAATTCTCACAGGAGGTGGTACATTATCTAGGTCCTGGTTTAGCTGTAACATAAGTCAGGAAGCACCCCAAGGCCAATCCCCCTTCTAGGAGCACCAGAAAACAAAATACTAAAGACCCTGGAATCCTAGAAGCCCCAGGCCAGGCTGACCTTTAGTAACCTTTTCCCCACTGGAAGCTGATTAATGGTTCATAAATATGGACTGGATCTCATGCTTATAATTTAATCAGATTAACTTCTGTGACACACATGCTTATGAGAAGCACCTGAGATGACTCAGCACCCTGTCAGTCACTCCTGCTAATCTCAGCTAATACCAGCGAGAGACACAGGAGTTGGGGTGCATTTCCTTTAAATATCAGAAAGCCTGATGCATCTGTGCGCTGTGTGTGCTTTTTATTCCCTTGTTGTCACGGACACTACTGTTCTGTTTGTGCTACCCTCTCAGTTTCTTTTCTGCGGGCACTGACCTTCTCTGAGCACATCTTCCTGTGAGCCTCAGTAAACATAGCTGCTTTTCTTTTCCCACTGGATGTACACTTGCCATTCATTTCTCACCACACACAAGAGCCTGGAACCATCTGCCAGACCACCCTGTGTGACACCATCCCAACCTATCCCGGACTTACGACTAAAATGCAACTGAAAGCATTTTTTGAGCTGAGAGACTATCGCATCTACTAAAATCTCAACTTTTCTTTATGGCGCCTACAGTCTATGAACAAGCTAAAAATAATCCTTAGCAACTTCCTGTTTGGCAAACAAAGCATCAGAAGTTCCTTCTGAACTCAAATCGGTATGTCAAAATCCCACTGGGTGAGAACTTCCCAGCATGTATTCATTTATTTATCATTTGAGGCAGGGGCTTGCTCTGCAGTTCAGACTGTCTTTAAACTCACCGAGCAACCAAGGTGGGCCTCAAACTCAGGCCCGCATTGAGTGCTGAGCTGGGATTATAGCCAAGCAGCCACCACACCCTTCCTCATTCTAAATTCTTTACCTTGCCTGCCAAAGAAATAAGCTAGGGGTCTTTATTCCAAAGCAAATACATAGCTTTACATCTTGGAGTCAGGAACTGTCCCACCTGATAGAGAAGCACAACCACCGATCCAGCTGGCTATCTTTGTCTTGGGTGTTTTTCCCTCTTGGATTATCATCCTGTTGGTTACCCTGAGAACATGCTTTTGCATGGTGTTCTCTTAAGTGTTTTAAATGCCTGTCAGCTGCTCCCTGGCTCATGAAATGCTCTCTGTGGGGACCGAATGACAAACATGACATGAATTTGACATCTTGGAAGAGCCTGTGAAGCTCTGTCTCGTGGTCTGCAGATGAACAGCAGAAGAGAAACAGCCTGTGCTGGTGGGAGCAGCGCTTCAGACCTAGTCACCCTCTCGGCTGAGGGCAGAGAACGTCCCCAGCGTGTGCTGCTGGTGCTGAAATGTAAGCAAGATGGAAACTACACTGGAGATGTTCTCTAGGGTGGGATGGCCACAACCTCCTAACAGAAACAAGGTGTCCTGGTTTCCCTGACAAGGAAGCTTGTAAACCAAGAAAAAGCATTTCTTTCTTGTCAGTAAAACAAAGCTGAACATAAATAGCTATGAACAAATACACAGCTCTGCTTCTGAAGGAACTTCAAAAGTTAGATTTTCTTTTCTTTTAGAGATAAGCAACTTCAAACTTCTTCCTGTTGAGCAAATAAGGAAACCCTCACCTTAGACCAAAAAAAGTCACAGAATTTGCAGAAATGGTGACCTGAAGCCGATCAGGCCCTTGTCTTCTCCTTAGAACTAGCAAGCAAAGGAACCTGAGTTTATAAAGCTAAGTAGCAGGTAACATATCCGCATGAAATACTGTACAAAGCACAACAGTCAGTCACCGTAGGGATCAACATACTTCCTCATTTATATGCTTTATAAACTACCCTGTAACTCCTCCCCCCACATCCCTACCGCCCCTGTACCAGGGATTGAACTCAGGACCTGTGCTTGCAAGGCAGAAGTGGCTGAGCTGAATCCCTGGCCCTAGCCCTTTAACTCTTGAGAGCAGAATTAACCACTTTTGGTTTGGAGTCTCCCAGTTCACAAACTGTTCCCTTGTATGCACAATAAATGCTTACATTTCTTTTCTTGACCTGATTTTTTTTTTTTTTTTTTGACAAGGCCCTCCATGTACCTTGGGCTTCTCACAGTTTGACAATCTCAGGTTAATGGTGCTTTTCACTGGGCAGCTGTCCTCTAAGGCAGAAGCAGCCAAGAGCAAGGAAGTGGGTGTTCTTGTGGTTTGGATCACACAGTGTTACTTCACCAACAGTCACAGGTGAAAGAGTCAAAAAGCCCAGGGAGCAGAAAAACAGGGTTTTCCTCCTTCCCAATACACCTAGAAGTGTCAAAACATTCGTGGATGGATTTAATCCTCATGCAGAGGAAGGTCGATTTGGAATGGACAGATTAGAAAAAAAAGGCTTTACAGGGAAAGTAGTAGTAAATTAGCTGGTTTAAAAGGGTATGGAGCATTTGAAAAAGAGGCACAGAGATGAGGCCAAAAATATTAGCAATCTAAATAGAAAACAGTGACAGTTGTGATAAAATTTTAAAAATGCTTAACAAAACAAAAATTAAATTTCTTTCTCAACTTGTTTTCCTTCAACAACAAAATTATAGTGAGGATTAGTCTCAGCTTGAGCAAATCACTTTTTCCTATTCAAAAACAGACTGATTCAACTGAAAAGTCCATGTTTCTGTCAATGAGGTCACTGGTGGAGGATGAATATGAGATTAAAGACTCTGTAAGATAAATTGGGAAAGGTCAGTCGGAGTTCAGTTTGTGTTGGGAGATGTTTACGGGTATGGTTCTCTCAAGGTGTAGGGAAGTACTTGCAGTCAGCACTGAAATAAGATACCGGGGACAAAACATACCTGATTCAGGCACTGTGGGTCAGGCTGTGAGCCCCGCACAGCCCACAGAGGCCCAGGAGGGTCACATACATTTAGTCTTTCAGTACCTCATAAGGCTTTGCTCTGAAAGCTTTAATCATTGTAAGCTTAGACAGTCTGAGCAAGGAGAGGATTTTCCTGGATATGTAGTTCACAGATAAATAGCTCCTAGGTTAATTACAGGGCATGTGTGTGCGTATGTGTGTGTGTGCATACATGTGCATTTCCAGGCATGTGCGAGGCTCCTGACTGTCCTTGGAGGCTCTCTCCGAGCACAGCTTTTATCCCTCCATAGAGGCTTAATATTGCTGAGTGAGTTATATTCATGATATTCTCTCCTTACCAACTGGAATATACTATCTTCTTTGTCATAGTGTGGTTCGTGTTATATTACAGTGGAAACAGGGACATTTTAGAATACACATGCCACTTACAGGGTCACCATTCCTGTCTGGAGTAAGCACTGCTCTACTGTGTTTGGCTGTTCAATTAGCAAAAACCTAATATTTCCTTTCTTTTTTCCGCCTCCTCCCTTCCTTTCTCTCTCTCTCTCTCTGACACTGATCTGTTTTGGATTTATCTAAGAGAGCAAACTGGATGAGAAATACTTAAAAAAATATCTTTTTACTGAGGGTGTGGGGAGAGTGGGAGAGTGCCTGGCTAGTATTTGCAACACGCCTGAGTTTATAGGGACCAGGCTCATAGAAAGAAAAAAGAAAGAAAGAAAGAAAGAAAGAAAGAAAGAAAGAAAGAAAGAAAGAAAGAAAGAAAGAAAGAAAGAAAGAAAGAAAGAAAGAAAGAAAGAAAGAGAGAGAGAGAGAGAAAGAAAGAAAGAAAGAAAGAAAGAGAGAGAGAGAGAGAGAGAGAGAGAAAGAAAGAAAGAAAGAAAGAGAGAGGGTGAAAAGAAAGGGGGAAAGAAGGAAGGAAGGAAAGATGGGAAAGGGAAGAGAGAAAGAGAAAGGGAAACAGGGAAAGAGAAAGAGGGAGAGGGAAAGAGAGGGGAAAGAAACAGAAAGAAATAAAGGAAAGAGAAAAAAAGACAAAGGTCTTGCTAAGCTTTATCAAAGAAATTAAGAACCTTACTAAAGATAGTTTTTTCTTCTATAAGCAGACTCTTCACTTAGAGCAATTAGAAAGACAAAGGAGGGAGGAGAAGCTGGACTGAGGCGCCAGGTGACACAATTACCCAAAGAATTTGCCAGTAAGAGTTAACAGCAGAAACAAAAGAGCAAGAAAACCAGCTCCCTGGATTCCTCCCCAGGGCTGGGGTCCTGGCTGCCTTCTGGTTTCCCCTGAATGATCCAGAGGGAAAAAGTCTTCCATTTTTGTGGCTACGGTGCTGGGCATTGGAATTCTTGTCTGTTGCACGACTCAGGGCTGCTGTGAGGCAATTCACATATGCCCTAGTTCTCTTTTCCAGATTATCAAAGGGGATGGCTCTTCAAAAGATGGAACCGGATATTCCCATGTCTCCTTTAGATCAGTCAGGGTAAGATCCTCACCTCTAGCAAGGCAGGATCAATGCCCCTCTTTAGACGACCACTGGCCTTCTGCAACTCCTTAAGAATAAGAAAAGAAAAAAAAAAAAAAAAAAAAAAAAAAAAAAAAAAAAAAAAAAAAAAAAAAAAA
>PVIC010034977.1:0-19279 GCA_004025085.1 Thryonomys swinderianus | reverse complement strand
TTCAGGCTGGCCCTGAGCTCACTATGGTGCCCAGGGAAGCCGCCGCGAACTCAGCAATCCTCCCGTCTCTGCCTCCCGAGTGCTGGGATTACAGGCGTGAGCCACCACGCCCAGCATTATATGTGGTAACCGGGGATCGAACTCAGGTCCTTACGCTTGCGAGGCAGGCGCCGGAACCACTGAGCTAACCCTCCGGCCCGTAATTTTATATCTTTTGAATATAATAATAAAAATTGAGTAAATTTTGCTAACATTTTTTGTCATGTCTTGAGTAATTATATTTATAAAACGATAGGTATGTGAATAAAATTTTTAATAAACCGGTTTTTTGCCATAAATACTTTAAGAGTAACCGCTAAGGTCTTCTTTGTTCTTCTTACTTACTTTGGGTTGTTTTTTTTTTTTTTTTTTTTTTTTTTTTTTTTTTTTTTTTTTTTTTTTTTTTTTTTTTTTTTTTGTTTTTTGAGACAGGGTCTCGCTTTGTAGTTCAGGCTGGCCCTGAGCTCACTATGGTGCCCAGGCAAGCCTCAAACTCAGCAATCCTCCTGTCTCTGCCTCCCGAGTGCTGGGATGACAGGCGTGAGCCACCACGTCCGGCACTGTGGTATGCAGTGTTGATTCCTGGTGGGCGTGAGTCTCCACGCCCAGCATTGTATGTGGTTTCCGGGGATCGAACTCAGGACCTTGCGCTTGCGAGGCAGGCGCCGGAACCACTGAGCTCACCCTCCGGCCCTGGGTTGTTTTGGTTCTTGTGGTGCTGGGCGTGGAACCCAGGGCCTCGGGCACACTAGGCAAGTGCTCTGCTACTGAGCCCCCCTCAGTCCCACTCATTTTGTTTCTTATTCAGCACAGTTTTTAATTTTCTATTTTAATGGCAACTTATAATTTATCAATACAGTGTCCTTATGCTTCAGGTGCTAGGCCCGGTAGCTTTCCTGCCTTCCGTGGAGCTCACTCTGGAGACGCTGCTCTGTTCGCTTGTTCGCCGGATCCCTCTCTTGGTGCCGGTGGCCGAGCGCCTGGTGCTGGGCACCCTGACGACAGAAATTAACTTGCGTAATAATTGAAAGGCAGCCCCACGGGCCACTGGGTCTCATATCTGAAGAGTAAACACATGTAGTGATCCTAACAGTTTTACTTATTTTCTAAATTTTTATTAATATGTTTTTGTGATACATAATGAATGCATTCATTGTGTCATAGTGGGAAACTGACACACACACTTAGCTCCTTGTGAACCTTTAACTGTCTTCCCTCCTCTCCCTGCGCATTCCTCAGATTCCCTTCATGGCTCCTCTTACATGACAAATCCAAAGTATAAGTAATTTAAAGATAGAAATAAAAGAAAAATGATAAGACATAGGGAGATTCTGTGGGGAAAGAAGGAAGCAATGCTGTATGTTTAAGCTGTTACTGAAGTATTTTATAATTCACCTCATTTTCTTTTGAGTCCAAGGGTTATAAAATGAATGTTGCTTGTTTTCCAGGCTTGTGATTTGTAAACATGTTTTAAGTTAGTGTCTAATTATATTACACTATAGTTAGGGATCATAGCTTTGATGATAAGGAGTTGGGAAGGAGAGGTTTCACAAGGTATTTTGGAACATTATCCCAGAATTAATTTACCCCATGAAAGTATACACAATCATTCTCCAAAAATGGTCTGCACACAGGAAGTCTTTTTACCAAAGAGGAAAAATAGCTATTGGCCTTTGAGCGTGAGCTTTGGCCCGAACAGTGCTGTTGACCTGTCCTGAGCACACTGACCGTGGGCCTGCGCATCAGAACTCAGCTTCCGAGAGATTCAGAAGTTTTCTGGTGAGGATAAGGGCAAGACTGCAGCTCTGGCTCACCTCCGTGTCACTGGGAAATCCCTGAAGGCCGAAAACTGAGGTAAACTCAGGACCATGATACCACTGGGTCAAAAATGTGTTTCCCGAAACCAGACTCCTGACTTCTCAGTCCTCATGCCATTTCCCAGTTCCTCACCCACATTTTCTTTTACTGGCAACTCGAGGGTATGAAGTGACCCCAGGGAGCTGGACAGAACTTGCCCTAAATTTCTCTGTTGGTTTTCCCTAAATAAATAGAAGAGGTCAGATTCCACTCTTGATCAAACTGGCTCCTTCCAAATCTTCAGCGACAAATAGTTAAAATGTGACTAAAGAAATAAAAAATAAAGAGCTAACGACGAAGAGACCTTGGACTGGAAATGTTTTCCTTCATAATTTGCTTTCCTTATACCACAGAGCCAGGCCAAGGGTCAAAGGAGATAAGACATGAAATGCTCCAATATAATAAAATAAAAGGAAAATCAAGTTGTTTTCTTACCTTAAATTTGGTTTGTCTGCAAGGCATTTGAGTCCAATATTGGTTAGGTTTTTAAATATAATTAAAAATTTTGTTATGCTTTTATTTCTAATAAAATTTGAATTTTATATTTAGAGAAAAGTATAGTACATATGTCCTTCCTACGTCACTACCCAGCTCCCTTCAACGCGAGAAGCTTTCATCACTATGGCGCATTTATCAAAACTAACAATGAATATAAAATGTACCAATAAAGAATTCAATTAAAAAAACTAACAATGAATTCTGGTACATGACTACTCTAGCCTGACTTTGTTCATACTTCACCCATTTTTGCACCAATGTTGCATTTTTGTTACAGAATCCCAGGATACCATATTATATTAATTTTCACATGCCCTCGCTCACATTTGGTGTTTAGTTTTTAGTTATTCTCTGGTGTGTATGCCCACAACAATGTAGAGGAATCCATTCTGGCATGCTTGTCAGGAATGCTATAAAGTATTATGGTATGTGGCTCAATTAAACAGAAATTAACATGCAGTCAGAGAGACTGGGCCCTCAAGGAAGTCAGCACAAAAAGTAAAGCCATCAGAATTGTGGTTCTGAGCGGAAGAGACCAGGCCTCAGGGTGGAGAAGCGGCGGGGAGTCCTGTGTGTCTCCCCGGAGGTAAACAGCGCCTTCAGACCGCGCTGTAATGAGCCGCAGCTGGTCAGCGAGTTCAGAGAGGCATCGGACACGTCGGCGGATGACCAGAGCACTGAGCCCCTCCTCCCCTCCCTTGCCCAAAATGTCTGTTCTTTCCATGTACTCTTGCTATGTGGCTCGTTTCCCTATTAGATCAATAAGTTCCCTACTGGCTTGATTAGTAAGTCTAGAGAAAGCACATTACATGTAAGTTAAATTGATCTTGAAAGATGATTATTTAATTCCTTTTGCTGACTGCTTATTGGAAACTTGATTGGATGTGTTCAAGTAAAAGACTATGACATTTAACCTAATTATAAAAAAGAATTATAGCCAGGCGTGGTGGCTCACGCCTGTCATCCCAGCACTCGGGAGGCAGAGACAGGAGGATTGCTGAGTTCGAGGCTTGCCTGGGCTACATAGTGAGCTCAGGGCCAGCCCGAACTACAAAGTGACACCCTGTCTCAAAAAAAAAAAAAAAAGAATTATAATATTGGAACATAGTGTATCTTAATTCTCAAAGTGATTTAAACATTATTCATTTAAATGGCCATTATTCTGGAGACGGTTTCCATTATATGAAATTGATAGATTTATTTTGTGAACAAGAAGGCTAAAGAGAAATACTGTGTAAAAGAATCTAGCAAGAGGGGCCGGAGATTTAGCTCAGTGGTTCCGTCTCCTGCCTCGCAAGTGCAAGGTCCTGAGTTCGATCCCGGTAACCACATACAATGATATGATATTGGGCGTGGTGGCTCATGCCCACCAGCCATCAATACCACCTACCACAGTGCCGGGCGTGGTGGCTCACGCCTGTCATCCCAGCACTCGGGAGGCAGAGCAGGAGGATTGCTAGTTCGAGGCTTGCCTGGGCTACATAATGAGTTCAGGGCCAGCCTGGACTACAAAGCAAGACTCTGTCTCAAAAAAAAAAAAAAAAAAAAGAATCTAGCAAGAAAACCCTCAAAAGAAAAAAATCTACTATTTCTTCTTGACTTAAGTACAGTTCAGAATCATATCTGCAAATTTAAGGGCATTCCCGTGTTCTCTCTCCAGCTGTACCTTCCAGGGAACTGTAAGAGCTGGAATATAAACATCCCGTTAGGTGCTCTTCCCTGTGTCACCACGCCGTCTCCTTGACCTTTCCCAGGAGGTAGCTGGGCCCACAGCAACTCTTGCAAAATCCTTGGACTGCAGGAGACAGGGAGAGCCGACACCATCCACAGAGCTAAGTGCCTTGTCGGCGTTTCCTGGGAGGCTTTCGGAGGTCGCTTGCTTGTCGGACCTGAAGCACAGGCGCTGGGAGGGTATTGACAAATGGAAGGCTCTTCCCAGTTTTAAAAGTGGTGCAATTCTGAAATTTAGAAAATATTTCCAGGCTTTTCAAATTTGGATTTGATGATGTTTTAGGCAGAGTATTTTCTCCTGAAGTACCACTATCTTTTTGTCAGTAGGATTAATAGTAAATATACAGATTCATGTGGATTTTATGATCGGAGACATGGTGAGGAATTTTTTACATGCTTCTTACATTCTGAGACCTGAGTTAAATCTGACACAGGGTTGTTTTATACAAAATGTATAAAATTTTATACAAAATGTATATGATCCAAAGCATGGAAAAATACACATCACTCTGCTCAGACAGCACTCAGAATGCATCTAACAATATTTTCTCTGTTTTATGGTTAAACTATATAAAATTACTGCTATTGATTTTAATTTCACAAAAGACAATATTGTATTGTTTTAAGCAGATTCTTAGTTGTGCATTTGTTTGACTCGCTCACCAGCTGTAAGCTACAAAAGGTAAAAGATTACATTTTTTTTGTCTTCCTAACTGATGACTAAACAAATATACACAATAGATGTTCCTTATATTTAAGCTAATAAATAAATGAAAGACCTCTTCTATAAGTTTGATACAGTTAAAATAAATTTATAAAAAGTGGAATGTTTCCTACCTTCATAGACAATAGCCCAGGGAAGAACCAACACTTTATTTGAAAAAAAGCTATTCTAATTTTTTGCTTTGTTTTGTATTTTTAAATTGTATTCACACAATGACAAGCATTTAGATGACTGGCTACGTATTTTCTTGAGGAGCAGGTCTAGTTTAAGAGTGAAACATAATTATAGTCATGTAATTTTATTATTTCTGTATACTTTATAAATCATACAAATTAAAGCTATTCTGGTTCTTCCAGATACCATCAAATGACACACGGGTAAATTCCTGTATTCGTATATTTATAATTGGTGAAATATTTTACCAATTTCAAAAGGATAAGGATACAAACTTCTCTCAGTAGAGCTAAGGAAAAAACAATCGATTCTAGGGGAAGGGCAACAGTAACTTTTAATTTAAACCATTGAATATTTTAAAAATATTTTATCCATTTTTTTGCCCTTGAAAATGTGTCCTTCTTGTTCCGTGATTTTTTTTTTTTTTTTTTTTTTGAGACAGGGTCTCGCTTTGTAGTTCAGGCTGGCCCTGAGCTCACTACGTAGCCCAGGCAAGCCCCGAACTCAGCAATCCTCCTGCCTCTGCTTCCCGAGTGCTGGGATGACAGGCGTGAGCCACCGCGCCCGGCTTGTTCTGTGATTTTTAAAATGACCCTTTCTGTAGGATTTGCTGCCTATTCATCGGCATGGATTTCTACCCAAACAAAACGTGCTCCCAATTTATAAGAGTATGCTTGTTGGGTGGGGCCGGATGCAGAGCGCCCACAGAAGTGCTGGGGGAGGGGATCTTTGTATCATGGGACTTGGTGATGCTTAGAGACCCGGCAGCTTTCATTTCTAGGGGCTGTACTGTGTGCGCCCACCATCTGGTGTATAACACTTCTCTAGAGCTCATAGTTGTATATAATCCGACAATCCTACAAAATAAACATTGGCGATCCAGTGTGCAAGGAAGCAGGCGGGCCTGAGGGCGGTGGACAGCTTGCCCGCCTCACTGAGGTGCCACCTCGCTCTTCTCCCCCGGAATCCTTCACTGCCGCGACGTCTAGAAGCCACGGAGGACCCCCGAGAGACGAAGCAGGGCCGGGGGGCCACCGAGGAGGCGGTGCCCAAGGTGAGTGAGCGTCGTCTCTCTGAGGAGCTGCGCCTGAGCAGAGAGGCCTGGGTAGGCAAGGAGTTCAGATCCTTTTGGGGAGCCTGGAGCAGGCAGGAGGAAGCCCTGGCGGCCCCAGGAAGTGCCTCACGGGACACACGTCGCGTCTTTCTCAGATTGTCCTCTGTCGATCTGCTCTCCCTGGAGTTGTGCTTAGTCACCTCACCTGACGGCTGCGCTTCACTCCTTGGGGACGTCTTTGCTGCGTCCTCTTCATCTCCCACCCGAGGCCAGGCCTCGCCGAATGCTGTCCTGCGGGAGTGGCTGTGTGTGGCTGTCACGCAGGTGTCCGCGGGACACTGACGCAGCCCCCGGCTCCTCCGAGCTGTGTAGCTGACTGCAGAGATCCCAGGTGCAGTTGTCTGAGAAGTCCCAGGTGGCGGACGAGGGCCCTTCCGCAGCCTCGGGGACACTGCCCTGCACACGGCCCGGGTCCGTCCATACGGCTGCATGCGCCCGGAGGAGGTAACTTTGCAACAGTGGAACACAAGAGCACATGCTTTTTTTGCTCAGCATCGACCCACAGCTTTGGGACAGACCGTAGACACCAATAAAATATGCCAGTTTTCAAGTTTAGGATGTGGTGGAGGAAGTGAACAATATTCCTAAAATGACGGAATCCATGAACAAGAGACAATCCAGGGAGGATACCTAGAACAAGAAGCTGATACTTAGATTGCATCAAGCACCCAGTAAAAGGTTCAGCGAGGTGTTCACCACTTGCGTGCCCTGTAAATATTATCTATTATAAAAATTAGGATTGGCTTCACACAGGAAGTAAAATTGGAACCGAGCTAGAATCGAGGGCCACATGCCCTATGAAGTTTGAATTTCAGATATACAACAGCAATAATTCAATATCTGAAATATTATGTAAGACATGCTTACCCTAAAATCATTGTGATTGCTTCTCTAAAACTCAAGCTTAACTGGTCATCTTGCCTTTTAATTTGGCAAATCCGGCAAATTTAAGCCAATTTTTTTCTTTCTGTCTCATTGAAGTATAATAAAACAGCAACAGAGATTTGCGGAGTGTGGTGGTACACACCGCCGCGCTGGCACTCTGGGAGGGTGAGAAGATTGTAAATTTGAGTCCACCTTGGGCAACTTAGTGAGACCTGTGTCAAAAATAAGATTTTTTAAAAGGCTGATAATGTAGCCTATTATGAAGCTTCTGGATTCAATTTAGAAAAATTGTATATATTTAAGGTGTGTAACTTAAGTTTTGAAGTGCATATCTTTTGCAAAACTATAACGGGGATTAGCGAGACAGGAGTTAGGATTCTTTTAGGCAGTAAAGACAGCAGTCTTGAAGCGGAGTAGGGAAGCCCAAGGGAAGGCTGCCTCTCTACCCTGCTGGGATCTTACAGAGATGTCTTCTGGTGCCCTTCAGCTGTCTGGGACTTGCCCACAACATGACCGAGCAGGCCATTGGCTCAAGGGCTCATGTGCCCTGCATGGACACTGTGATTATTGAGTAGAAGGGACCTTAAAAACATGTAGTCCTCTATTGACAGATATTATCTTGCATGGACAATGGCTTGAGCTCCCTTCTAAATCCTCTCAAAGCTCCTAGGTGAAGAAGAGCCCTTGCGAGTGTGCTACTTGGAATCCTTCCCAGCTAGCGGGAGAGTTTCTTCCTTGCCTCTGCATCTTTGACATTTTCCCCTTCGTATCTGAATAAATGTGCTTGTGCCCTGTCTCCATTGTCTGCAGTTTTATTCTTTGTCACCATGGGACCCTATCCTGGAATTCTAGTAACAAAATGTTTGCCACTAAATATAATTATACAGAATCTATCTGGAAGCTGCTGGCCTCTACTCTGACCACCTCTGGTTAGTGCAGAGGTATTCATCTCCTGATGTCTCAGTAAATTTAGTATTAAAATATTTTCACAAGTTTTTCTTTTCCTGATATAAACACTTTATTGGTGATTTGTAGAAATGATGTTATCTAGTTTTAAAGATACATGTACAATTTTTGCAATGAGAAAATGAAAAATCTACCTTCAGCCGATTTCAAGCACAAAATGCAGTACTGTTAGCTATAGTCAACCTTACATCTCTAAGATTCACTTCTCTAATACAACTAAAATTTCATAGTCTTCAACCACTGTCTCCATTTCTATATCTATATTTAGCATCATGTCCTCAGGTTAATCTCTATGGTCACGAACGGCAGGACTTTCTTTCTTTAATAGGTTAAATAACATTCTGTTGTGTGTATTTTCTTTATCTCCTCATCCATCAAGAAACATTTAGGCTTCTTCTACATCTTGACTATCGTGAATGATGCTGCCGTGAAGATGGGAATGCAGGTGTTTCCTCCAAGTCTGGATTTCATTCTTTCGGATACACTTGGAAATGGAATTGCTGCATCAAATGGTAGTTCCACTGAGAGTAAGAAGTCTGGCGTAGAGACGAAGCAAGGAAAGTACTCTGGGGGCTGGGGATTTAGCTCAAGTGGTACTGCACCAACCTTGGATGCATAAGGGCCCGAGATGGATCCCCGGTACCTCACACACACACACACACACAAAAGGTAAATCTGCATATTCAAAGGCACAGAAAGAGGAAAGAAATGGTACTTTCCATGGCACTTCCAGTTCAATTACTGAGAACTTTGTATAAGGCAATCACCACTGTGAGGGCTTTACATGGATAACTCAGTCATTCTTCATAACACAAGTTATGACTATGCTCAGTTTCAAAACGAGGAAATTGAGGCATGTAAACGGAAAGTAACTTGTCCAGCAGCCTTGCAATTGTGGAGGTAGAATTATGAAGCTGTGATGTTTAGTTCTGGGAACTGACGTCTGAAGCATTTGGGGCAGAGAAAGATGTTTCACTTAAGCTTCTAGCCTTCAGGACCAGCTTGCTAACAAAAATCACCTTTTGAAAGTCATGTTATCTAGTCTTGGTTTCTACCCAAAGTCCAGTGTCACTTGTTAAACTCTATGTCACGGGGCTCCGGGTAGACTGCTTCAGCCCCCCATATTTCCCCGAGGGCAGGAAGTGTGACGTGCTCTCTGTGTCCCCTCTGCCCTTTCACTCATCCTGCTCCAGGGACGCAGACTCTTCCTCCAGCTGCAGACTCCAGTGCTGCCGTTTGCAACAGCTTATGGGAAGCAAACAAGGTGCAGAGAATTGAGCAAGAATTTCTGGGATACGATGGCAGAAGCCGAGGACTGTAGTGTGAGCCTTAAGTCTGCAAACAGGACAAAAGTAATGATTAACAGCCACATCTTCTGCGGATTTAAATGGGGTGGGAGCCCGGGCTAGAGGCAATCCTTTCGGCTGGAGTGCTCCTCGCGAGCCGGCCCCGCTGTGGAAAAGATGCTCTCTGTGAGGACCCTCTGCCTGGTCCTCAGTGTGGCCGGCACAGTATGGGTATGGTACCTTTTGTTTTCTCTTTTCACTTTCTCTCTGGTGATTATTCCACAATGAGCCTAGAGGTCTGAATCCGCCAATGCTCAGCTTTCTGAGATCCAGGAATGCAGTCAACACCGCAGACGGGACTGACAGGAGCACAGGGTAATATGAGCCCAAGAGAAGACTGTGACAGACCAAAGAAATTCTCAAGGGAAATCTGAACACAGTATTACAACACTGTGGGCATTTATCTATCTATTTGTGTGTTTGTTTATTTATGCATGTATTTATTTTTGTGGTGCTGGGGATGGAGCCCAGGGCTTGAGGTGTGCTAAGCATGCTCTCTACCACAGAGTGACACCCCTACCCTGCTATTTGTTCTTGTAAAGGAAAAATACCATTTGCTAGCTTTGTCCCTGTAACATCTCGAGGCATTCTGTTAATTAAGAGAAGAAAACACTTCACATGATGATTTTCCCTCCAATTTTTAATTTCTTGCTATTCGTTCAAAACATTTAGTTTTAGTACAACTTTTCTAAGAGGCTGTTTTGACCTTTGTTTCAAGACAAAAAACAAAAGCAAGTGAGTTGTTTATGGACACATACAAAAGAAGATGAATTAATTAATGAGATGAATTAATAGGACAGTACACCTTTTGGAAGAGTGCATCTTCTTTTAAGGTATCTTCCAAATATTCCAAGCATCTAAAATGTAGCTTCAGAAACTTATATGAAAATTAAATTTCATTCAACAAGTTTTCTGAAACACCCTAAACTTATACAAATAAGACATATGTTCAGAGGACTCAGTTACCTCCTAGTTTCTTATCCAAGTTGTATACATCATATTTAATTTTATTTCTTGTCATCAC
The DNA here is from genome assembly GCA_004025085.1 of Thryonomys swinderianus. Lineage (NCBI taxonomy): Eukaryota > Metazoa > Chordata > Mammalia > Rodentia > Thryonomyidae > Thryonomys > Thryonomys swinderianus. Next base: position 8,921 of record PVIC010034977.1, on the reverse strand, counting down.
TAACAAATCCTAATATAAACTGGTAAAGGCTTAATTCTATAGTGATATTCTAAATAACAGTTTTTGGGGAAGAAACTAAAATAATTTGTTAAAGGAATAGTCTCAAAAATGCACAGGTTTCAATTATTTATCCCATCTATATGTACATATATCCTATCAATATCCTATGAATGTTGTGTATTTTCTGCCTTTTTGTAATATTTTATTCTGAAAAATGTTTAGGTTTATTATTTTATTGCTTAGAATGATTGCATTTGTTCTTTTAAATAGTGTTCTTGATCTTTGGATTAGCTTCATCATTGATTTAAAAAAAGGACTGCAAATGTTAATTAATTTTAAGAATCAACTACTGCAAACTAAAGTAGTCACAGAAAATTTCTTCTAAGTTGGTGACAGAGAATAAAAATAATGAAAACCTATAAGCTATCTTACTTTAGTAGGATGTAAGTTTTTGTTGGAAGATTTTTTTTTTTGTATGCTATTGCATTGGGTTCACAATAGAAAATTTTAACTTTGTACATTTCTAATGATTAGGGGTCAAAAGAGTGGCCAGTCACTATTATTTTTACTTTCAGTAGATTATTTTGTGTTTCAAATAAAAAGAAATTAATGTATCAATGAATTACCTAAAAAACATTCCAAATGTTAATTGGGCACATTCACGTCCCTGATAAATACTTGCCTGAAGTTTGGACCCAGGTTAGTCCCTTGTAATCTCCACAACAGTGCCATTTATTTCTCGGGGCTTGGAGGCAGAACAGTGTCTCCTGTCTTGGCTCACTTGTTGACTTTGCTCGTGTGTGTGTGTGTGTGTGTGTGTGTGTGTGTCTTTAAAGACTGGAGATACTGGTGGAAAGTTTATAGAAGAAGGAGGAGATGTGCGTGGCCCAAGACTCGGGGAGACACGGCAGTCTGCCTGCAGAGAATCTGACTGGCCCTTCTGCGCTGATGAGGAATGGGTAAGAGGAGGGCCTGAGGGTGGGAGAGTCTTCCCTAAGGACTTCGGGCAGGCTCCCAGGATGACCGCCAGAAACTGGCCCCGTAAGAAAAAAGCTAGTAAGGATGTAGCTCTTGACTAACATGAAGACAGCAAGTAGAAGGGAGCCTAGAGCCCAGAGCGCTGTTCCCTGACATCCCTGAGTGGGCATCACTGACGGATGAACAACAGACTGCATGCCAGTAGTAGGAACCTGAGTGCTATAACCTCAGATGTCATGAGATCTAATTTGTGCTTAAACGGGTCACAGTTCAGGTTCTCCACGACCTTTAAGGAGTCCCCCTAGCTACGTTAAGCCAGTAGATGATCAGAAGCAATGCAAACTTCATGAAACCTAGAAGATGGTTTTGAATCTAAGAGACAGACTCTCAACCTCACTTTTCCTCTTTATTTTCAGGGAAAGAAATGCCCTTCTGGCTGCAGGATGAAAGGACTGATTGATGAAATCAACCAAGATTTTACAAACAGAATAAATAAGCTGAAAAATGCTCTATTTGATTATCAAAAGAATAATAAAGACTCCAGTACATACAGGAATATAATGGAGATTTTGAGAGGGGACTTTGCCAAAGCCAATAGTAAGTATTAAATATTAAGATTTTAATTTATAGCAGAAACAATAGTACACATCCTGAATAATGATATCTAATTTTAGCGATTGTGATTTATTCCAAAATACTTGGTGCAGAAACACATTTCCATGATATTCTTGAATTTTAAAGAAAGATTTGTTTTATATTATTTTTGTGAAGCAGAAGAGGTTAGCTTATGTTATTAAAGATCACAAAATAACTCAGATTTTTGGATTAAAGACAAGAATTTAAGCATGTTCCTTTTGAAAGATAGTAAGTTGGCTAAAACATGTGATCATATATATTTTTTGTTTTGTTTTGTTTTTTGTTTTTTGGTTTTTTTTTTTGAGACAGGGTCTCACTCTAGTTCAGGCTGGCCCTGAACTCACTATGTAGTCCAGGCAAGCCTTGAACTCAGCAATCCTCCTGTCTCTGCCTCCCAAGTGCTGGTGATCATATATTTTTGTTGAGGTAACTCAAGTCAAGGGACTTGCTCAGTGGCCACAAATCTGGGAGCCCAACCCTCAGACTCCACTGAGCTGATATGTAGATTTGAAGTTTTTTTTTTTTAAATACAAAACTATCCTCTGTCTTTCTCAGAGGACTCTTATCTGGGCCAGGAAACACTGCGTTTATGCTGGACTTGCACAGTGAGTCCAGCATGGTCTCAGTTTCTGAAGCCTTGCTTTGCTTCACCCTATCTTAAGGATACTCTTGAATAATATAACGTTAGTGACATAATATCACCTGGTTAAGGAGTGATCCTGGTGACCCCATGAAAGTTTGGGAACAAGTTGGTGGAACGGAAAACTCTTCATTAGGTTTTCTCATTAAGAGAAAACTCTTCACTAAGTAGTGTGTATTCAAATCCCTTAACTGAAGATAGGATGAAATAATTAGAACATGCTCAAACTACTCATTTTATCTTCATATTATGCTTTTAAATTTCCAAGGAAGTTTCTTTTGTATTTATTTGCATTACTAATTACTACTGGGACATTATAACTGACAACAATGAATGACTGGAGGATGTGGCATTATCCAAAAGCAAAATGTTTCCCATGCTTGAAACTCACAAATAAAATGTGGGAATATTTTTAAGGACCTTTCTTTTGGGGGCTAGATAGTACCAATCACTCAGCAGCTGCTTCACACCCTGTATCGTCTACTGCAGACAATGATAATACTTATAACCAAGTGTCCGAAGACCTGAGAAGCAGAATCGAGGTTCTGAGACGCAAAGTCATCGAGAAAGCGCAGCAAATCCAGCTTCTCCAGAACAACGTCAGGGCTCAGCTGATAGACATGAAGCGCCTGGAGGTAAGGAAACGAGGGCCTCAGACAGCCGGGTCTTCGAATAGTAGGGAAAAGGAAGGCAATACCATGGATTGAGTCTCTAGCAGAAGAAAATGTTACATTAATTATCTATTGAGAAGTAGAACGACTTCCCCCACTCAACAAGGGAAGAAAAACATCAGAAGATAGTAAATAAAATGATTAAGGATATACAAACAGTAAATTTCAATCTTATCTGGATTCCAAAGCCCATAGCGTCCCACGCCTGAGGCCTCAGCCTCAGCTTTGGTCTCATCAAGAATCCCTTAATTAGTGCTTCTTTTCCGAGGGAGTAGCAATTTATTGTGGATCCATTCTAAATCTAACAGGAATCCAATAATGCCCATTGCACACCCTGGCCTCACCACACCCCACGTCTTCCCCCAAGGATATTCTCTAAGTGGAGCACAGAGTTTGGATTGGTAGACTGGAGGGCAGAGAAATGAAATCGGTTCCACACCGTCAGAAACTCGATACACATAGCTCAATTCTTTCTCCCTTTCCTTTTTCTCTCTTCAGGTGGACATCGATATTAAGATCCGATCTTGTAAGGGTTCCTGCAGCAGGGCTCTGGCTCGTGAGGTGAATCTGAGAGACTATGAAGAGCAACAGAAGCAACTTGAACAAGTCACTGCCAAAGAGTTACTTCCCTCTAGAGATCAGCAGTTCTTACCACTGATAAAAATGAGGCCGGTTACAGATTTGGTTCCTCCACAATTCAAGAGCCAGCTCCAGAAGGCGCCTCCAGAGTGGAGGGCGTTGACAGAGATGCAGCAGATGAGGATGGAGTTAGAGAGGTCTGGGAGAGAAGGCAGTGCCCGAGGAGACTCCGCCCCTCACGGAACAGGGCCAGAGACCGGAAGTCCCAGGAAGCCTGGGACCGGTGGTCCTGGACACTGGAATCCTGGGAGCTCTGGACCTGGAAGTGGAGGAAACCAGAACCCAGGAGGCTCTGCACCTGGTGGCGCTGGGCACTGGAATCCTGGGAGCTCTGGGCCTACTTACGGTGGAAGCAGGAGCCCCGGAGGTTCTGCATCTGGAACTTTTAGGCCAGATAGCTCAGACTATGGTAGCCACAAGCCTGCGAACCCAGACTGGGGCAAATTCGAAGAAGTGTCAGGAAGTGCAAGTTCAGGGACGAGGAAAGAGTATCACACGGATAAACTGACCACGTCTAAAGGAGATAAGGAGCTTTTGATTGGGAACGAGAAGGTCACTTCTTCTAGTACAACCACCTCACGTCATTCATGCTCTAAAACCATTACCAAGACTGTTATTGACTCTGAGGGGCGCAAACAGGTGACCAAAGAAGTGGTGAACTCCGAAGACCCCGCCGACTGTGGGGGCGACACAGATTTGCTGCACGGTTTCAGTACCCACGGCAGCTTGGATGAATTCGCCCTGAGGCACCCCGGGGAAGCTTCTTTCTTTGAATCGTCTTCAAGTGGAACATCGTTCTTACCCTCAACTTCCTTCAAAGAATTCGGCAGCAAGACCCAGTCCAGAGGCACAGAGTCATCCTTCTTCACAGAGGACGCTGGCTCTCACGCCTTCGGAGTCCCCGAGTACTCCACCAGCGGCTCCACAAGTCACAGAAAAGTAGTAAGCAGCAGCACAACTTACAGTAAAGGAGGCTCCACCTTTGAAAGCAAGAGCCTGAAAATGGCAGACGAGGCTGGAAGTGAAGCTGGTCACGAGGCGGTGGGCGAGGTTCACAGCATCAAGACAGGCTACGCCAGAGCTCGTCCCTCTAGAGGTATCCGCACTTCTCCTCTGGGGAAGCCTTCCTTGACCCCCTGAACTAAGCTAATTATTTCTGCAAAGTGCTCTCACAGCACCTCACTCTTCTAACCCTCTGCCACACTTTATTGAAATTACAGTTTTGGATCTGTTTTCCATGCTAGACTGTAAGTTCCACTGGGGCAGGGACTTGGTCTGCCACACACCTCTGTATTAACAGCGCAGAGTGTCGTTGCTCAATAAACACGTGTTAAATGATTGTTTGAATCCTTCGGAAAGTCTTAGTTTGCTTGACCAAATTCTTTCACCATTCGCAATGAGTGCTCTCGGGACTGTCACGCAATGAACTGACCAGAATTGAGTGTATGTCTCGGTTGACATTTAGATTAGGTTAAAAAAAAATAAGGGGTATCAGTTTTAATTGATGCTTAACTACTTCTGACGGTTACTGGCTGTTAGTTAGCATGTACAAGTACAATTCCAGATACATCTGAGGAAACTCTGCGTTTTGTAGATTTAACTTTCCTTCATTTGCATAAAATTATAGCCCAATGAAGGTGCAGCTTTTCCTCTTGGACAGAAGGCTGGAAGGAAGGGAGGCAGGGAAGTAGTATTTGCCTTCGTGAGTCTGGGCCATGCCTATCTTTGTAAAGCTAAATGAGAGTCACTTCCTCCAACCAGCTTAATTTTTTTTTTAGACTGTGGTGATGTCCTCCAAACACATCCTTCAGGTGCCCAGAGTGGCATTTTCAGTATCAAGCCACCAGGATCCAGTAAGATTTTTTCTGTTTATTGCGATCAAGAGACCAGTTTGGGAGGATGGCTTTTGGTCCAGCAGAGAATGGACGGATCCCTGAATTTTAACCGGACCTGGCAAGACTACAAGAGAGGTTTCGGCAGCCTGGATGACAAGGGAGCGGGCGAGCTCTGGCTAGGCAACGAGCGCCTGCACTTGCTCACGCAGGGGGGCGCCGTGCTCAGGATCGAGTTAGAGGACTGGGCGGGGAAGGGGGCGTTCGCGGAGTACCGCCTGCGGGTGGGCTCCGAGGCCGAAGGCTACGCCCTGAGGGTCTCCTCCTACCGGGGCAGCGCCGGCGACGCCCTGACCGAGGGGTCTGCGGAGGAGGGGGCGGAGTACACGTCTCACGACGGCATGCGGTTCAGCACGTTTGACAGGGACGCCGACCAGTGGGAAGAGAACTGTGCGGAAGTCTACGGGGGAGGCTGGTGGTACAACAGCTGCCAGGCAGCCAACCTCAACGGCATCTACTATGCCGGGGGAAGCTACGACCCCAGGAACAACAGCCCCTATGAGATCGAGAATGGAGTGGTCTGGGCCCCCTTTAGAGGAGCGGACTATTCCCTCAGGGTTGTTCGCATGAAAATCAAGCCCTTGGCAGCCCAGGCTGTGGCGGAGGGAGAGGGAGGCTCCGTGTCTACCCTTTAGCAAAACAGAGAAAAAAAACGAACACACAAGAGTCAACATTCTCCACGACCTCTTAAAAATTTTCCAGGTGCTATTTTACTATCCTTTGTACTGTAGCTAAATGGAGCGGAGATATATCCGTGTTTTGAAAAATAAAGTCTACAGGATTTTTTTTTTACCTTTAAATAGTTATGTGGCTTTTAAAATTTTTAGAAAGATATGATAAGTGACATGAACCACACCACGAAGAGGGACTCAAGCTAGAGGAGGTCATTTCTGCGGCCCTGCGGAGTGTCAGCGTGAGCGGGACAGACAGTGTGACACAGTGTCCCTGTGTGGAAGTTTCCCTGCCACGTAGGCTTATTGCAAAGTAAAGAAGTTTTGTTTCTATCGTCTTAAACTGACATTTTACACTAAAGAGGCAAACAGTGGCATGTGTAGAATGATTCACATTTTACAAAGTATTTTCATCTCTTCTGTTAGCATCCAAATCCAGGAAGGCAAGATAACATTCTTCTTGAGAGAAAAGGAGACCTAACTTTAAGTGTTCCAGTAGAGAACATAGTGCAAACATGTTTCCTTTTTTTCCAGCACATAGAGAAATGCGTTTCAAATCTTCAGAAAATTTGCAAGTGTTCCACAAACACTTGAATCGACACATTGATAGACAACCCTCCCAGTATTGATTTGACTTCACTTTTGTAAACTATATTCATTGACACATGTGCTGTTATTAAAAATAAGTCAGGGCTGGGGATTTAGCTCAAGTGGTACCGTGCCAACCCTGGACACACAAGGGCCTGATTTTGATCCCCGGTACTGAAAAAAAAAAGTCATAGCTTGAAACCATCTTACTAAGAATGACCTAGAGGATTTTCATAAATTCAATATATTTACATTGGTCAATATTTTGTTTGATCCAAATTCCATCTTTAATCTTGGTAGCCTTGCTTCCTGGCCTCCATCTTGAATTCATTTTCTTCTCTAGTAAAAATTACTTGCCACTGACACTCTACAGGTATTCAAATATCACAAGCTATCTAGCATAGCATGCCTTCTCATATAGCTTCCCTCTCAAGGTAGTTATATCTTTTCTCCCCGGAAGGAAGGAAGGAAGGAAGGAAGGAAGGAAGGAAGGAAGGAAGGAAGGAAGGAAGGAAGTTAGTTTAATAGACAACAGTTAATTTTAGCTAAATCATGATGGCAGGAGATGGAGTTTGGTTGTGAGAAAAGGCATCAAACATCTCTTTGCTTTCTTATTTAGTCTTTAATCTGTTGTTTTTATTTTCTTTTCCCTGAAATTAATCATTAATTCAGCTTCATCATCTCTCATTCCCGGAAAAAATTCCCACTCTAACTTGGCTTTCATAAGTTTGCCACACTCTTAAAATTTCCTTATGGGGCCAGAGATTTAGCTCAGTTGTTCCAGCACCTGCCTCGCAAGCACAGGGTCCTGGGTTCAATCCCCGGTAACCACATACAATGCTGGGTGTGGAGACTCACGCCCACCAGCAAGCAATACCACATACCTCAGTGCTGGGTGTGGTGGCTCACGCCTGTCATCCCAGCACTCAGGAGGCAGAGACAGGAGGATTGCTGAGTCCGAGGTTTGCCTGGGCTACATAGTGAGCTCAGGGCCAGCCTCAACTACAAAATGAGACCCTGTCTCAAAAAAAATTTCCTTATGTCCACATTGACTTTGTAACTGAATCTGATGTCTTGCATTCAAATCTTTTCCTACAGGGCAATTTTGAACATCTGCTTATTATTTTGTCCCCATCTTAAATATGTCTTACTCTCTGGGTTCCTGCTAGAATACATTCCTTCTTCACCTTTCTCAGCCATGATTATTTTTCTGAAACAGCTCCTTAAATGCAAAAATTTCTCATTATAACACTAACGGCATTCATCCTTAGCCCTCGGGATGAGGTGGGTGCAGGAAGCTTCAGCAGGGCAGACACTGGTGTGTCATTCACAGAATGTCCCCACAGTCTCCTGGAAACCAGCAGCTTCCTTAGGATGCCGCCCAGACCCCAGCTTACCCCATCGCTCAAACATCACATCCGGTGACAACCTAGCGAAAGAAGAAAGAGTATTCTTTTTCTTTTATGGGACATTCTGGCCTGTTCCCTGTAGCACTTCTGCCTAAACCTTAGCCACACCTTGACCACGTGGGTCGGCGTAACTGAAAGAGAGGCCGAGATGTCTGCTTGAGGGCAAGAGTCTGATTAAAGTTGTGTTAGCGAGAAGGAGACGGAGAAGAGACGATGAGAGGCACAGTGATGTATTCTCGGCCAAATCATGTTACCTTCCAAGTGAGTCCCCTTTCTCTGGGTTGATGTGCCCATTCCTACACCGTTCAGCAGCCCAATGAAAAATAGTACAGTTAAATTAAAATCTCTCGGTTTAGCAGATGAACTCTTTCATAGCTTGGCCCATTTTCAGCCTCCGCAATCACTCGTTCGCTTCCCCGGTTACGTTGCCTTTTCCCCGGTACCGGCACAGCGGCTCCTCGGGGAGCGACACCCTCCCACACGCGGACGGGAGGGCGCCCTTGGTCCCTTCAAAAACAGCTCAGATCACGCTGCTCTGCGAAGCCGTCCCTGGGGCCTCCTGTGGGAAGAACGGAAACGCTCTCTGGGCCCTCCTTGTCTTCGTTCATACCTCAAAACTAGAGTATTTATGTTATTTGTGGTCCTAGATCGTGCGCTCCTTTCACTCAGAGCCCGTTTCTATGAGATGCGGAGCCCCTCACCCACCTGGTGGAGTGGCTCTCTCACCCACTTCTAGATTACACAGAAGCATTTTAAATATTTTTCTTTTACATTTATATATTTATTATACTTAATTT
>PVIC010034976.1:0-19304 GCA_004025085.1 Thryonomys swinderianus | reverse complement strand
GGTACTAGTCAAATGAGATAAAAAGACAAAGATTTGGTACATATCACCCAAAATATAGAAAACTCACTCCCTTGATTTTGTCTTACCTGACAAGAGTCTTTGCATTCTTCAGTGTTTGTTCTTTTGACTAACAGGGTGAGAAAATGGTATTATTTTTCTTCTTTATTTCTTTAATAGGAGGTAAGATATTTATTTATTTACTTACTTACTTACTTACTTACTTATTTATTTATTTATTTATTTATTTATTTGTGGTACTGGGGATTGAACTCTAGTCCTTGTACTTCCAAGGTAGGCTCTGTACCACTTGAGCTAAATCCCCAGCCTGGGAAGATTTTTTTAAACTTCATCAGTTTATATAAAAATATGAACTACATTATAATTTACTAGTACTGGGTGATGGGGAGTATATCAACCAAGAGACATGACACTGAGTTCAAAGCGCTTTCTCCAGGAGATCCTTGAGGAAATAGAGCCTTTCCTAGATTTGTTATCACAGGTACTTCTTTTAGCTCCCAACAGATAACTTTTGTTTCCATGGAGGCTGCTAGAGTGTTTTGGTCCACCTCAATACAATGATGTAACTTTCTTAAGCCCTCCACAATCCTATCTCCTTGCCTTTTTTTCTTACAACATGCGTGTATTTATGCTAGGGACTGATGCTACCTTCAATTAGGAGAGTCAGTCAGCTTTTCTTAAAACAGACATATACATATACAAATATCAATCAACTACCTACATTTATAGGCTGCTATGTTGTAAAGCATGGATATTTTTCAGTTGTAAAGTTTTATTGATTTTCTATGAGAAATAAAGCACTACATCATTGCAAGAATTTACACATATGCATTTTGATAAAATCTTAAAAGTTTAAAAGTGCTTAATCATTACTTCAAATCAAAATAATTCCATAGGCATATATTCATTCCCATATGCCAGGCCTTTGCCACAGTAACACATCCAAAAGATGCCAAAAATATCATCATTTCATGGTCAGAGCCTTTTAAACAGTGTTGTCTAGGCCTGCTTTAAATTTTAATTATTATTTATAACCCAACCTATTTCCAAAAAAGAATCTGAACTAGATAACAAATATTTCAATGCACAAAAAAATCCTTAGTTTCATAATAAAGAACAAGTTCATGTAATTAGAATGGATGAAAAAGTAAAAGCTCAAGGCTAAGAAAAGTTACCAAATTCAACCCATGAAATGTACCTGAGTCTCCCAAGCACTGTAAGGGAGGAGACATAAGTACAAGAAAAGGAAACACAACAGTTGGTGAGAATAAACTTTCATTGTCACTAAACTAGAAGAAAAATTTTGTGTACGATCTCACATGAAGTAATCCATAAAACACATTTAAAAGGACTGACCAGCAGATTTACAGAGCTGACTAACAATAATATCATTTGAGGAGGTTTTGAAATTCTGACGTCAAGACTTCAGATCTTCTGCAACAGACAAAGATGTGAAAGAGCTTTCTAGACAAAGCTCACAGCTGCTCACATCTGGGAACAATTACAGATTTAACTAATGCTTTTCAGCATCAAATGCATCAGCCTAAATTGCCGGGCATGGTGGCTCACGCCTGTAATCCCAGCACTCGGGAGGCAGAGGCAGGAGGATTGCTGAGTCTGAGGCTTGCCTGGGCTACATAGTGAGCTCAGGGCCAGCCTGAACTACAAAGCAAGACCCTGTCTCAAAAAAAAAAAAAAAAGCACTATGTCCCAGTAATGACACTTGAACATGAGAAACACAAAGGCCTTTGGGGACACTGAAGACCTAAACTGTAGCAGGGTAGTATTAAACGGTGTGAAAATGGAGTATTACTCTGCCATAAAGAATGATGAAGTTGAATCATTTATACTCAAACGGACATACTCACAAATGAAATAAATAGGTCACAGATGTGTAAATATCATATCTTTTCTCTGGTATGAGATAATGAAGCTGTAAATGAGTTCTAGAATGTGTGACTTGATATTGTGAAATAGTAAATATTCACAGGGAAATGGGGTTTAGGGGTAAGTAATGAGGGGAAAGAAAAATTGATACAAAAAGGAAACAAGGTGCTCGCTTCGGCAGCACATATACTAAAATTGGAAAAAGGAAACAAGGCTGGTGTATATAGGGGCAAGGGGTTATAGGGTGGGTGGGGGATGGGGAAAAATGAGAATTGAGTCATGTCGTATACTGTACAAATTCTCATCGAGTGTAATTGTAATTTGTATATATAATATACTGATAAATTAAATTTTTTAAAATGAAATAAATGTTGTGAGTTTTTGCAAGACTATACACTATGAGCTTTTAAGGATACAGCCAGAGATTTAGCTTAAGTGGTACTGCACCTAACTGGGAAGCATAAGGGCCTGAATTTGATCCCCAGTACTGCAAAAAAAAAAAAAAAGGCTAGAGAATTAAAACACATCTCATAAAATACCTGATTTGAGCTGTTGATCAATGGTTGTCAGAATTTTTCAAAAGTTTCTGTTATATTAAAAGTTGTTTCAGTGTTATAACTCAGTGACAGAGAATGTGCTTCACAGGCACGAGGAGTTTGACTCTTCAAGACCAAAAAAGAAAAGGTGAATAGTGTGGCATGACTGAAGTCCTTCCTGAGAGGAAGCAGCCAAATGTTCAGGCGCCCTTGGAGGCGATCAGAGGACCTTGCTGAGGGAAGACACAAGCATGCTCGCCTTCCTGGAGCCGCCGAGGGAAAGCCCCGAACAGCTGATTAGCGGGAGTAGGGGGACTCGTATGTAAAGATGCATTGCAGCATTCCTTATGTGGAGTTGCTTTACTGTGGGGACCCACTTGGACTCCTGGAGTTGGTACAACAAATTAAAGCTGAAGACATTTGAGATTCAACATCTGCTAAAAGAGCCTTCCAGGAGTTTCCCTTATCAGAGTAAAAAACACTGAATTCTGAGATGTGGCCATCATAAATTTCCTCTCTAGGGGTAGTTTTATGGCCTTGAAGAAGAGGGGAAGACCAGTGATGCTTCAAAGACAAACATTATTATACATGCATCCTCCTAAAAACCCTGTATAAACCTATTTGTTCCTCCCTCTGAAGCCTCTTCTTTCCCTTCCTGGCCCCTATGCTGTTACATATGTAACCTTTGAATTTATCCCTTCTCCCCTTTTATATAAAGCTCCTGTGCATAAAAATACAGTATCCAAAAATTGTATGCCTTTTCTCCTGTCAGTTCTTCTTTTGATAGTTTAATTCACAGTCCTCAGGCCCTAAACTTGCAAGAGTAGAGATCAAAGATTTTTTCCTCCCTTACACTATTATAAGTTCATTTTTGCTCATGTGGGTCTAGCGAAGATATTGTATTAAAGTTTACTTTATTTTATTTTATTTTGTTACTTTTTGAGCCAGGGTCTCGCTTTGTAGTTCAGGCTGGCCCTGAGCTCAGTATGTAGCCCAGGAAAACCTCAAATTTAGCAATCCTCCTACCCCTGCCTCTTGAGCACTGGGATTACAGGCGTGAGCCACCACACCTGGCACTGAGGTATGTGGGTGCTAGGCAGGTGCCAGAACCACTGAGCTAAATCTCTGGTCTGGAAAGATTAATATTTGAGTAGTTAGATATTCTCTAAAATTAGATCTAAGAAACTTAAAACACTTATGTAAAATCCTTTTCCTTATCTACTGGGGTCTGGGAGTCACTCAAAAGTGCCCGTGTCACTGATGGGACATGTAGGGGAACCCGGGGGCAGAGCAGGGTGTGCAGCTCCCCAGCTTCAACAGGGATCGCTGTTTTGGAAACAAGATCACCGCTCCTTCCAGAAATTCTCTTGAGCTTTTCTCAAGACGAGTATATTCCTATTCTTCAGGATAATTCAGATTCTGGTTTCTCTGAGTAACCAAGTAAGTTATTCATCTTACAGAAGAGTGCAGAGTTGTTTTGTTTTTTGTTTTTGCCAAAATGTTTAAGCCTCAATTTTAAACACAAATGAAACAGAAAAAAGAAGACCTCTTTTTTCTTCTATTTGAGAAAAATTATTCTTATAACAGTTCTTATATATTTACTTTGCAGTTACAATTTTGAAATGGAAATCTGACATTTTAAATCTGGGTGGGAAAGATGGATCATTTGATACATTGGGGTAATATGGTCATCTGGAGGAAAAAAAAAATGTCTTCCATCTTATCCCCAGCTCCTATCCACACAAATTCCAGATGGGTCAGAATTTTACCTGTGTAGTGGCATAGTGTGTGTTATACCAGGACATCATGGGCTCAGCTCACTGACTAGCACAGAGCAACGTGGCCCCTTATTTACTTTGTGATGCCAAATATCCAAATGGAAAAAGAAGCGCCTCTCACAGAAAAGATGACACAGGATCAATCACTGACCAAAGGTTTGATGTGGCTTACTTTCTAAATAGTCAGAAAGAGGGAGGAGTCTCCTCTTTGAAATCAAATAAAATTGCTAGCCAAAGCCCACAGACAGGCATGTGCTAGGTCTATCCTAAACCATGATTTTAAGAGCCTAGTTTGTTTCAAGTGAAGGAAGTCAGTGCATCTTCCAGCAGAGTGACAGCACATGCAGAAAAAGATGCTTTTGAAAGATTACTTTAACAGCCACATTTTGTATCATTTCCCTGAGCTGAATCATGTTCTCAACCTCACTTTCAGCAGAGGACACGGAAAACAACCAGGCGATATAATCACAGATCACACACTTGCGATGTGGGTGTGAGAATCGTTTCCAGGGAGAGAATGACAAACATACTGATGTACCCAAAATAACGCACATGAGCCGAGGGATTCCATTGGGTACTTGGAAGGCTGGCAAGCGCTTCAGAATTTTGTTTCTCAAGGAAATGCGGTGGGTAAGGAATCCCCTCAAATGGCACTGTGTATTCTCACCATCTGAACAATGCTGGGCATATCGTGTGCAGCTGAAGCATAGCATTTGAAAGGAGGTCAAGAAACATTTTCTTCCCCACAATTCTTGATGCAAAATCAAGATGACAAAGGGTTCTTACGTAAGACTGAAGGGCGGGCAAAGCAGAGCAGGCTCTTGGCTCCAATGTCCCACAAACAGGATTCTGTCAGGGGAATTCCCAACTCCACAGCCTGGACTTTCTTCAGGGGATCCCATACCTAGTAGAGCATTGAGCTCAGAATATTTAGTAGAATAGGAAAGGCTTCAAGGAAGGGAATGAAAATCCACATCGCACAGTTTCAGTTAAATAAATGGTGGGGGGTGGGGCAGGATCTCAGACTTCAGGGACATTTTTTTCAAATGACATGTATATTTATGTGAAATTGTAAAAGCCAAAGATGTATGTGCATAAACAATCATGTACAAGTTACTATTTTTACAGATTGTGCCAACTGTTCTCAGATAATTTCCAATAGCAAGTGGTCCTATTTACTATTTTTTGTCATTCCTGTATTCCTCCCTGTTTGGTTAAAAAACATTTCTAGCTCAGTCAGTTTCACGGTATATATGCCAACTGTTCCTGTTCCTTCAACTGAGCTGCCCTGGTTCAGGTGTTCGACCCTCCTGCAGGAGCCTTTGGGTGCTGCCCCTCTGGTGCGTGCCCATGTCCAGCCCTAGCATACAAGGAAAGACAGCAGCACTAGCTGAGTCAATACCCAAGGAGCTCAAGCAGGTGAGCACACACTGTTTATTTTTTTTTCCAAAAAAACTCTTAAAAAGATCCTATAGCTTATTCCAAAGTAATTCATTCCATAATTTATTTTCAGTAAATCACCATTAATGTCTGATTAAGTTAAATCCAATTCAATAAAGAAAAAGAAATCAGACAGCTGCCACAATGTCTTTTCTTTTATATATACCTCTTACATCAGTGTTACACCATTATTTGGGCAGTCCTGAAGAGATGACCTGAAAAAATGTATTCTGGGTAGGGGAAAGGTCATTTGAAAAATTCAAATATCTTTTTATTATGAAAGCTCAGAAGAAAGTTTCCTTTTATTATCCTGATATTCTAGAAGGTTCCTGATGGTTAAAAGCCTATTTCATTACAATGTATTGTGCACCTGTTATTTTTTAATTAAATAATTGTATGGTATGATATACTTTGCTACTACATGTAGAAAGATGGAAACAGGCTGGTATTTCTATCAAGGCTAGCAATGAATCATTCATCCTAAACCCTAAATTATATAGTAAGGAGCACAAGAATAACAGCTTTACATTCCCTTTTGTTGTAGTCTTTTAAGTAATTATATCTTAGCTTAAATGATTTAAACAGATAGTGAAATATTCTGAATAGTAAAATTGCCTAAATTAATTTTGAAGTTCTTTTCCTTGTTTATGAATGTTTGAATAAAAAGAGTACTATAAAGAAATATGTGTAACAATTAAAGTTGTGACTTACAGTTGAATAATGGAATTGTTAAACTAGAGTAATTAAAAGGATCCTAACACTCAAGAAAATAGGTAGAAGTAAGTATCAGATTAGTCAACAGAGTGTAGTAGAGTGGGAAAAATCACTTAAAAGGAAAGACAAGGGAATTCCTAGGAAAATTATTGCTTTCTTTTCTTTTCCCATGAGTTTACATTCATATCCCAGATAGAGGTTATTCTGCCCAGGATGCTGCAGTGATAATGACATGGACTAAAGATTATGTACGTGGGCCGGAGGGTTAGCTCAGTGGTTCTGGCGCCTGCCTCGCAAGCGCAAGGACCTGAGTTCAATCCCCAGTAACCACATATAATGCTGGGCGTGAAGACATGCCCACCAACAATCAACACTGCATACCACAGTGCCGGACATGGTGTCTCACGCCTGTAATCCCAGCACTCAAGAGGCAGAGACAGGAGGATTGCTGAGTTCGTGGCGGCTTCCCTGGGCACCACAGTGAGCTCAGGGCCAGCCTGAACTACAAAGCGAGACCCTGTCTCAAAAAGCAAAAAAAAAAAAAAAAGATTATGTACGTGATCCAACACAGACATACACAGGAAATAAACTTTCCTTGTTATATAAGCTTCTGGGATTTCCAAGTTGTTACCACAGCAAATTTAATCTAGGTAAGGGTTGAGGTTGTTGCAATTTCACTAATCTTCTCTTAATCTAAAGTACATAAACAGTTTTCAGGGGCCAGAGATTTTGGCTCAGTGGTTCCAGAGTCTGTCTGGCAAGCGCAAGGTCCCTGGTTGATCCTGGTAAGGACATACAACAATACATGGCATAGTGACTCATGCCCATCAATACCACATACCACAATGCTGGGTGTGGTGGCTCACACCTGTAATCCCAGCATTCAGGAGGCAGAGGCAGGAAGGATTGCTAAATTCAAAGCTTGCCTGGGCTACATAGTGAGCTCAGGGCCAGCCTGAACTACAAAGCAAGACCCTGTCTCAAAAAAAAAAAAAAAAAAAAAAAAGCATATGACCTCCTCTGGAAGCTGAATAAAGAGGCTTGAAGTTGATCTAAAAAAAAAGAGTAAAACAGTGAATTCCTGAGGTTGGGAAGAGGCAGGGCATAGAAGGAAGTTGGAAAGCAAGCACCAAAACACAGAAGAGAATAAATCATAGTATTAAATACACAGTAGGATGACTGTCATTTACAACAAACTATTAAGTACATGTTTTATGAAGATTTGAAGGTAAGAAATTTGTCTTCCATTCAAAGTTTAGAAAAGAAAGGGTAAATGTACTTCGTACCATGATTTGATCAGTCCACATTTTATACATGTAATGAATCCCCTATTCTCCCTATATGTATAATAATTATGTGCCAACTAAGAAAAAAGAAGGTTGAATCTTGACCCTACTTGGGCCTTGTTTAATCTCTCTTCAGCTCCCCACATATAAAATGAGCATTATAACCAATAATGCTTTGTAGGCCTGTTGCACGGATTTGTTGAGTTAATACATGTGAAGCACTTTCCCACTTTCTGGTCCAGAGGAAGCACTATGTATAGGTGATGGCTATTCCCAGACAGGAAGAAGGAAGTAGGTCTACATGTCTCAGTCTTTTTAGAATCTGTATCAATAACTTGGATGAGGTAATCAAAGCCACTTTGACTTACTATTAAGGTAGTATTATGACAGAAGAAACAACCAATATGCTGGGTGCCAGAATCAGTGTCAAAGTAAACGTAATGGACTGGGACAGTCAGTCAAAAGCAATAATATGTACTTATATGGAGATGAATACAAAACGTCTTATACCTAAATCTAGAATGAGAAATGGGAGGAATTTGCTTTAACAGTAGCACTTGTGAAACAGATGTGGCAGTAGTAGGTTTAATTAATGATCAGCTTTATATGAATTAACAGTGGGTTACAGCTGCCAAGAAAGCTAGTGCCACATCAGGCCTCATTGACTCCGTTTTAGAGTACACAACTGTAGTAGAAATGCCTTGCCTTCCTCTGCAAGACCAGCTCAGCACACAGTAAGAACATCACAAACAATGAAAAGGCCTCTGTTTCCATAGCACTGATGGACTTGCCATAGTCTGAAGGTCTATAGCCAGCATTCAGGTCCTCGTGCTGCTCTCCATGATCCACAAACTTAAAGCTTTTGTTACCTCTGCTGTAAAACTCAGACAATACAGTCTGCCTTCACAGCGAGATCATACCAATAACCAGGCTTTTCAAACCTTGTTACTAAAATGTCTTGCCAGGGCCAGATGTGATGGCACACACCTGCAATCCTAGCACTCATGAGGCTGAGGCAGGAAGAGTGCTGTCAGTTCAATACCAGTCTAGGCTACAGAGTGAATAAGTCTTTTCACATCAAACAGAAACTCTGCTACCATGGATCACTGGCTCCTTATTTACCTGTTCCCAGTCTCAGGTGACTTCCAGCCTACTTTCTGCTACTGTGGTTTTACCTGTTGTGGGTATTTCCCAAGATGAATTTTTGAGAACCAAAAATCTGACATCCACTGACACCACTTATGCAGGCAGTGAGAAACACTTTTCAGAAAATGATGTGGTAAGGACTCATTTAAGGTTGGACGGAAGGACTGTGAAGGGTCTCCTGATGGGAAGCTCTGTTAAACCATGAGCTCCACAGCACACTCCCAAGGTTCCACAGGCTCCTTCCGGCCCCATTTCACCCAAGACGAAACTGAGGCAAGAGCTCTTCAGTAAGTAGCCCAAGGTCACTGACTGAGTCGCGAAGAGAGCTATGCATAGAACTAAAGTCTCCCGACGCGCAGCCCTGGCCTGCATTCCATCTGATGGTGCTGCACTCTGTGACCTACTTGTCCGACAGTACTTGTATTTTTCCTCCCCAGTTCCCTCGGGGATGTGTTTGAAGGCTGTGTAAAGCATCTTTAATGGAAAGTGACTTGATAACATCAGATTCTTAACTTTATTGCTATGATGATAAAAGCTGTTAGAAGATGAATTTCCAAGCATAAAACCACTTTGATTAACCATCAGAAATCAGCCCCTCAAATTCACATTTTAAGTAATGTGTGGTGTTTTGATGTCAGCCTGAAAAGGAGTGCTGGAATGAATTCCATATATATTCTACAGCATGCTAGAGAAGCACAGCAACACTGCTTCTTTAAAAAGTACAGATTTGGAGACCATACAGAGCCTTCCATTCTGATGTAATCTCTTAATATGGAATCAGACACAAATGTACATGGAAAAGACTGAATTTGGGTAAGGTTCCAGATCCTCCGTTTTGTTTTTTAAGACTCTTTAGATGTTAAGTCACTGAACTTAACATCTAAAGAAAAAGTCAGTATGTTCCTTTTAAATAGAACTATGGAAACGATCTCTTCTCCAATGACAGATTAAGTAATATTTTTCAGGGTAAATAGAAGGCAAAACTAAGTAAGTTTTCACCGGATATAAAACATAATTCATTCGAAGATCAGTAAGATTTCCCTAAGCAATTTATTCAAAATTTAGGTAGGTCCTATCTTAAATGTGCATTATTTATTAGAATTTGTATCCTAAGAAGTCTATAAGAAAAGGTGAAGTTTTTCCTTTAATAATTTGTCCGATAATGAACAAAGACAAAAAAGACCTTACAAGCCAATTAGATTCAACATATAAATATTCAAATATGCTTTTAGAGCTTCATCTGTTTTTAGAGCTAATCTGTTCTTAGAATGCGGTTATAGCTTAGAGCTAAACGTTCTCCAAAGATTTCCTGCGTTTGGAAGGTGACGATCATGGGGTGCCAGTGCTGTTCAGTGGTGGGTCCCTGGGGGCATGCACCACGGAAGAGGCCATTCTTGTCCCTGGGTCTCCTTTCTCTCTGCTTCTGGCTGGCATGGGGTAAGCAGCTGCCCACCATGCTCTCTCTGCCTTGGAGCCAGCTAACTACATGGACTGAATCCTCTAAAAACTGTGAGTCAAAATAAACATTTCCTCCTCTGTGTTGTGAGTATTGGGTATTTTGTTGCAGTGACATGAAAGTGATGAACATAAATGCAAAGATAATAAACTATAATTCACGGGACATTTTTCACTCTTCCGGTTATAAATATATTCACATGTACGTATGTAAGCACATAGATGTTGTCTCACACAGAAGAAACCCAGAGGTAGCCGGGTGGGGCCAAGAGCAGCAGCTCAAACCAGGGGCCAGGAAGCTACTCTTCCCTTCTAGTATGTTACTCATTTCTGAACTCCTCTCCTTGTAGGTATTACTGAGTATTCCATGGTGACTTTTGCACTCCTGATTTAGGCAGTATCTTTTCCTCCAGAACAATGGGAATAGAAGCAGGAGGTGGTAGTGTAAAAAGTATTTTATTTCGTTAGTTAATGAATAAGGCAGCTAGCTGGGGAAAGGCTCTGAGATAGAGTCAGGTGATCAGTCCTATCAATAAGAATGAAATAAGAATAGGGCCGGAGATTTAGCTCAGTGGTTCCAGTGCCTGCCTCGCAAGCCAAGGCCCTGAGTTTGATCCCAGTAACCACATACAATGTTGGGCATGGTGACTCACGCCCACCAGCCATCAGTAACACATACCACAGTGCTGGGCGTGATGGCTCATGCCTGTAATCCCAGCACTCGGGAGGCAGAGGCAGGAGGATTGCTGAGTTCGAGGCTTGCCTGGGCTCCATACTAAGCTCAGGGCCAGCCTGAACTACAAAGTGAGACCCTGTCTCAAAAAAAAAAAAAAAAGAATGAAATAAGAATAGACTGTGACTAGGATGGTGGACGAAGAATGGGCTTTGCAGGCAATGTGGAACGCAGCCCCCTCCCCATCTCCTTTAAACCTTACATACTGAGTGACTAGGTTTGAGAGCCTCATTTTACACTCACAGAGTCATCTCTGGGAGGCAGCCACTAAACAAAGGAGGAATTTCTGTCCTCCAATTACTCATAAAATGGTCTGGACCAAGGGGCCATTTGGAAATTCCAAGAGCCTTTTTACTTCTCTTTATTTTTCATACAAACCCTCCTACTTTCCTCCTATTGGTTCACAACTTCATTTTTTTTTTCTTCTTTGTACTGAGGATTGAATGTGTGACCTCATGCTTACAAGTCAGGCACCAGAACCTTGGCGCTAAATCCCCAGCCCATGACTTTATTCTTTAACACTGTGAGACTGTGAGCTTGGTTTGTACAGAATTAACTGTTTCCACAGTACTTTTATCAGGAAGCAAATGTCTTCCCTAAACCTTCCCCCTCCCACTGATGTCACACCTCTGACAGTCACCCGGGACAGAAAGCCAGAAAGAATTCACTTCCATCTCTTCCTGACCCGAACCCCCATCATGTACCATGTAGATCTCCAAATCTGTAGCTTCTACTTCCTTCAGGTCGATTTCATTCCCTCCCTTCCTCCCTCCACTAATTTAACCTCTGCCCAAATTCTGTTCATCTCCTGTATAGACTACTGCAATCACCAAGTTGTTCCACATTCCTCTAACTTGGGCTTATATCCAGTCCACTCTCCACATTGTCACCAGATTGGATTTTCTCCATTCCCTCCCCTGTGCTTCCATACTTTCCTCCCTTCCTATTGCCTTCTTTCTTTTCTTTTTTAGGACTGAGTACTGAACCTAGGGTCTCACAGGTACTAAGCAAGCACTCTACAACCAAACAACATCCCCAGGGCTCTTTTTTATAAGTTTTACTTTGAGACATAGTTTCACACAGTTCCATAGTTTCACTCAGGCTAGACTTGAACTTGAAATCCTCCAGCCTCAGCTTCTGGAGTTGCTGAGACTACAGTATGAGCCACCATGCCCCGCTCGAGATTGGTCTTCCTAAAACATAAACAAGACTGCACTCCTCCACTGCACACAGAACACGGTCTAAACCCTTTAGCCTGGAACAAAGATCCAGCACCATCTCATGCAACCCTGTCAGGTTCACCACCATTTTTAGTTCAATCATATGAATCTCCTTGCATTTTCTCCAGTTGCCCAAGACATTTGGAATCTTAATGCTCAGTTAAGACGCTACTATTTCCCCTGAAATTCCTTTCACTAGCATCACCTAGAAGATTCTTACTGACTCTAAAACTCAATTTAAAACATTTTTTTCCTATAGAGGCTTTTCTGTCTCCATAACTCATCTCTATCCAAGTAGATTACGGCGCTACACTGTGTACTATACACCTACATCTAACATGGAGGTGCTTCTTCCTGCACTCCAGTTACTTCCATGTTTGTCTTCCACATCGAGCAGTGAATTCCTTTCAGAAAAAGAAAGTGTTATTATCGCTGGCCAACCATGCCTGTACATAGCACGTGAGTAATAAATGCTTGTTGAGCAAAAGAGCAAAAAATGACAGAAGTGATGGCATTTTATGGATGAATTCTAGGAAACAGAAAAGAGTAACATCATGAAAGAAAATTAAGAATCTATTTTGTGGCAAGATCTTTGTACCTCCTTAGAGGATAATACTTGTTCACACAGAGGAAGCAGAAACACATATGTGAATTTTCAAAATAACTGAAATTTTGCTTTTTAAGTTGAATACAAACTAAAAAAAATTCTAAAAATGCCTTACACATTTCCTTGCCTTTTAAGGAGAGTGTGTTGAACCAAATTTAACCTTTTTTGATGACTCATTGTCATCCTTATGAAACCCAATTACTGTTGAGGTAGGAGGACTGTCTGCTCCCCTATTAAAAGGCTCCAGACTGATAAACACTCATTTTTTTATTTTCATTCTCTTGTGCTATTAGGATTTTACCTAGCATATTAAATTGTTGTAATTGTACAAGTCTTCAGAACTAGAGATTTAAAAAAACCACAGAATTTGAAAGCTAAAAGGAGTCTTGGAGATCATTTAATCCACCATTTTATCGAATTTTATAAATAAGGCAATTAAACCCTAAGTGGGAAGTCCTTTTCTAATTCGTTGCTTTTAATTTTCTATTTTAATGCTTTTCAAACTGTGTTGAAAAGTAAATTGTATTCAATTTGAACTCAGCTCACTATGCTTGTTTTTCTTTTTAAACACTAAGGTAAATTTGATTTAAAAATATAAGGTAGCCGGGCATGGTGGCTCACGCCTGTAATCCCAGCACTCGAGAGGCAGAGACAGGAGGATTGCTGAGTTTGAGGCTTGCCTGGGCTACATAGTGAGCTCAGGGCCAGCCTGAACCGCAAAGAGAGACCCTGTCTCAAAAAAAAAAAAAGGTAAACTCAATCTAGAAGTATACACTACAGGCTAAACATAGTTTTAATGAATTTAAAAATTAGGATAAATTTTTCAGTATCATAGGTACAATATATTTTTAATGAAAGCACATCATTTTAGTTTGAGTGTTCTGTTTCTTTATTCAGTAATAAAATCCTAATTATTTATTCATTCAACCACTCAGCTGTCAATAAAAGAATAACTGGGCTATTCACTGATTACTTATTTCTCCATTATTAGAAATTTATAAGATAAAGGGAAAATATATATATTTATTAAATATCTATTATCGTTCATGTGCCATACTTACCAAACTAAAAACAATACAAAAAACCCTTAAGATATTCAATGTTATCCTCATTTTATAGGTGGGGAAACCAAAACAGAGGAGTTATGTGATTCCATAATTATGGAAGGATAGAAAAAAAATGTAAGATACCTGATGTCACCCACTACTTTAAGGAACTCACAATGTGTAAGAGGAGCAAAGTATATATTCAACTAACTCAACAGAAGTGTGATGAAAAGCAGCCACAGTCATGTGGGCATGCAGAAGTAATGAGGTATGCCTGCTAAGGTGAGAGAGTATGAAAAGATTCAAGGTGAGTTTTAATTGTAGGAATAAAAACAACACTACCAAGCACTTAGGAATCATTGTGGGTTAGGGGACAAGCCAGCTCACTGGTTTCTTCATGAAAGCCTTGTCACGTCTTCCTTCTGCAAAAGGGGACTGAGCTGCATAGGTGAGCAGGTTCCAATTCACCAGCGTGGTGCCTGGCTGATTTCTGAAAGTGAAACCGGCGAAGGTGTCTGCAGGTGAGGAAGGCGCAATGAGAGCGCAGGCCTCAAAGGGCCTGGGAAACAGCAATCCGAGGTGGGCGGGGCAAGGAGCGCAGGGCTCACACGCTGAAATCAGATCGTGCTAGCACCCCCCACCCCGCCCACTTAAAACCTACCACTGGCTGCCCACTTGGTGCAAGAGAAGTCTAACTGGCCACTCCTCTTCCCAGCAGCAATTCCACACCCCATCTCAGCCCCAGCTCTCCTGCCACAGTGGCCTTTTGGCTCCTAACACTGCCAGTCTTTCTTGCCTCAGAACCTCTGTACACAGCGATGCTTTATTGTGACATTCGCTCCTTCTCATTTTTTACCTAGCTAACCCTTGAACAAGTTAGGTCTTTGAATGTCCCCCCATGTTATATAGCTGCGGCCTCAGGTTTCCTTCCTGGGGTTACCCGCCTCTGGGATTAATGTGATCACTGCCGACTACACGCTCCAGGACCGCAGCGCTCTTATCTGTTGTCTTGTTTGCTGGTTTTTGTTTTATTCTCATACTGTTTTGTTTTTGCTTCCCATGACCGGCACATAAGTTAATGGTAAACATTGAAGCCTGAATTGGAAAAGTCAGTCTTTACCCTATGGCCATTAAGAAGGTGAAAAAAGTAATTAAAGATGATGAAAACAATCAAACAGAGGTTTAAATGAAGTGACACAAAACGTCATACATTGTGGCTGACGGGCAACAGAAAGACCAAGAGCGCAAGACTAGGTGGGGGTCATTTCAACACCTCAAGGCCTAAACAGAGGCTGTGGCACAGGATACTTTCAAGAGGCCACCGAGGATGCGGCCTGACTTGCTGCTCTGCAGAGAAAGCGTGGTGCTCACGCAGAGGCCTGCGTTGTGAGGCCTGTGAACTCCGTCCAGTCAGATTCACACAACAAAGCATCACAAACAGACTCGTGGGGAAAAGCCCACGGCGTCCAGCAGAGGAAACGTTCAAAAACAAAGACGAATCACGCCTCTTTTTTTAGATCCAGTGGGGGGGGGGATAGCTGTTTTCCAGGAAAGATTTCCCCTCTTTCAGGGAGAGCTAGATAAGGTAAGGGTGAAAGACAAGAATTTGAAAGAACTGACAGAGGAGCTTTCTGGTAATAGAAGGCGGATAGCAAACCATGTTTGTTAAGGTGTCAGAAGCTGCATTTGCCGAGGAAGGATAAGCCAGGGAAAGGTTAAGAGGGAAAAAAAGGAGCATCAGGGGATTTTATCTGCCTAAATAAGTAACAGAAAGAAGTCTTCACATGGAAGGAGCCCGAGAGCTCCGAGGCTGCAGAGTGACGACAGCCACGGACCGACGCCACTTCCGGCACCGCAGGCCGCAGGTGACGCCGCCGCGGGCTCGGTCCGGAGCACAACCTGCCTCAGGAAGGTTCAAGCACTGCACAGCTCAGATCCCGATAATCTTCCTCTTCCATTTTAAAATAACACCCTTTTCTTGGAAATGGAAACTTTTTGGTAACTCTTCTCAGTGATTTCCTGCATTTGCGTGAACGCTAAAGGTTGCTTTAAATATAAAGTTCATTTTATCACGAGCATCTGGAAGTCGATACAGTAAGTCTATTTCACTTTCATATTTAGCAGTAGTAAAAAGTGTACTAGAGTAGATGGCACCGGGGAGCTGCCATTTTTCACACCTCCTAACAGCATTCTTGTTTCCTCTCACATATGTCATGATGAAAGAGCCAAACTCAAAACTCCTGCTTCTCCAGAGTCACTTAAAATCGTGTCTGGAGCAAGTCCGGGCTGTGACAGAGCGCCCCTACTTCTACTGACACCCCGCAGCCCGGGAGCGGGCAGTGAAATGGGAGATAATGGATGTGTGTTCCTTCTCAGGCCCCTGGGGCCAGCTTCAATTTACTGCACTAAAATTAGCACAAGATCTGATACATCCCGTGAGGCCCCCCATCACACCGAGGTAACAGAACTCCCACGAAACACTGAAGACCAGGGGTCACGACCTTCTGGGCTGCTGAACGCATGGGTGCCCTGCCCTGTGGGCGTCTTCTGTCCGGCCGCTCCTAAGTTCCATCTTTCATAATTAGGCTGGCGTAATAAGTAAAGTGTCTCCTGAGTTGTGTGAGCCGTTTTAGCAAATACTGGACGCAAGGAGGAGGACTGTGAAAACTGCCCCTTAGCGTGGGACGGTCAAGAGCACAGGTGGAAACTCGGGGCTGTCTGGAGCGGGGACAGTCTTGCGGGACTGAGGCCTTTAACTTCTGGCTTTGAGGCTCCTCTGACAGACGTACTGTCCGGACAGACTGAACTGCGCTGAACCAAGGAGACCAGCCGGCATCCAGAGCACACGGAAGATCTCTTGGGGTGGAAAACTGCTCATTTGGTGTCAGAAGTGTTGTGTGAACACACAAAAAAAGAATTTTTGCTTCTGTACATAATAGAGGCTTATCTCCTTTTAGACACTCCACACTAACCTGGGGGAAGAGCCACTGCCAACTGGCTACTGAAGATCTTTAGAATTTAAGCCCTGAGGAGAGGGAGCCTCGAAGGGGAGGCAGCTTCTCCGGATCTGGAACCGAGCCAGGAATGAAAAAGTTCACTAAGATGAGCACCAGCTGGTCAGGACAGCGGGTAGAGAGGGGATCCTGTCTGCCTCCAACTGCGCACTGGGGCTCACCCACATTTCCACTCAGAAACCAGCTCCGGGGGCAGGGCCGGAAGCTTCCGGAAGCACCCGTTTCCACAGCAGGAATCAGTAGCGGGCTGTGCTGACTGCCCTGGCTATCCTCCGTCACCGCGCGGCCACCTCGCAGGAAAACCTCCCTACTTCGTGACCTTGTTCCTTCATCTTATCTCACTTTCTTAAGTCATGGTCCACTTTTTATCTCACTCATACATTCCATTTGTCTTTCTTCATGAGCAAGTTTAGTCTACAGCAGGTTCACTCCTCTGTATCCATTCCTGTTCTCTTCTCAATTACCTCCTTCCACCCTTCTTTTTCAGTAATTGGCAAATTTTTTTTTTTGAGACCGGTTCTCGCTTTGTAGTCCAGGCTGGCCCTGAGCTCACTATGTAGCCTAGGCAAGCTTCAACTCAGCAATCTTCCTGTCTCTGCCTCCCGAGTGCTGGGATTACAGGCGTGAGCCACCACGACTGGCACTGTATGTGGTATTGATTGCTGGTGGGCGTGAGTCTCCACGCCCAGCAATTGGCAAACTTTTACTTTATTCTGGCTTAGTTTCAATTACTGTGGTAAGAATACTTTCATGAGAGCACTCATTTCCCAATGTACAACACCATACTATTTGACCAAGGTGCAGTGTCGCACAGCAGATGTCTAGGACCCACCTCCCTTGATGGACTTCGTGCCTCTTGGTCAGTGATTTTCCATTTCCTCTTTTCCAGCCACCACTACCTTAATACTCTTGCGATTTATGAACTTGATCATTTCAGACATCTTATTCAAGTGGAATCAGGCTGAATAGCATTCCATCGTATGCACACACTGCATCCTTCTTTTCCACTTTGTTTGGCAGGCTGCTCTGGAACTTCTGGCTTAAGTAATACTCCTGCCTCAGCCTCCTGAGTAGCATGGTCTACGGGCAGATCAATATGCCCAGTGTATACTATGTATTTTCTTTATCCATTCATTCATTCATGGACATTCAGATTGCTTCCATAATTTGGCTGTGAACTGTATCATGGAAATTAACATAGAAGTGAGAATATCCCTTCAAGATTCTAATTTCAAGCATAAACCATATCAGAAGTGAGACTGCTGAATCATACAATACTTCTGCCCATTTTCAAGGAAATGTTTTCCATATTGACCTCACTCCTCTGTATGCCCACAAACAGTGCACATAGGCTATAATTTCTCCACATCCTTTCTGACACTTGTCTTTTGTGTTTGACCATAGCCACCTTCCCAGGTGTGAAGTGATGTTAGCATTCTCTGATGACCACTGGTGCTGAGGAATGACTTACCCACCTGTCAGCCATGTCTGTATCTATTTTGGACAAACATCTATTATGTCATTAGCAAATGTTTTATTCAGTTCAAGAGCTTTGTTTTTACTATTCAGTTGCAGGAGTTCCCTACATATTTTGGAGATTAGCTCCTTATCAGACTAGCATCTGTCAATATTTTCTCCCATTCTGTACGTTACTTTTTCACTCTGCTTTTTGGTTAGAGTCAAGTTCATGGGAAAGGACAGGATCCAGAATCATTTCACACGTGCTAATACCTTCAGGTTTTGTATGATCACCACAACTTGGTAACTGCCAATAACAATGGTTTCCCAGCATCCTTCTTGATTGCTTCCTCCTCCCCCTCCTCCCTCAAACACTCTCCTTTAATGACTCCATTCCGTGGAGATTTTCCTGTGCCTCTCTGGCTCTTCCTCCCTCTCTGTCTACAATTTCAGTGTTATTCTGCCAACATTTTGCTCCTCCCTCCATGTCCTCCCAGAATGCTTGCTTTTTTGCTTCAATCACAGCTTGTGTCAATGATTCTCAGGCCTGTATAACACTACCCCTGGCCTCTTGCTTTTGAACTAAAAGTCTGTATTTCTAACTTTTTCAGTGTACCCTCCAGGTATCTTTGAGTCCTTCTAATTCAGCATACTCAGAGGTAGACTATCCTAGTCTCCTATCCTATTCAGTCTGGAGCCTTTCTTCTTCTTATCACTTATAATTGTCATTAAGTTCTGTTCCTTCTAACTCAAAATATCTTTTTGTCGGGCCGGAGGGTTAGCTCAGTGGTTCCGGTGCCTGCCTCGCAAGAGTAAAGACCTGAGTTCGATCCCCGGTTACCACATATAATGCTGGGCGTGGTGGCTCACGCCTGTAATCCCAGCACTCGGGAGGCAGAGACAGGAGGATTGCTGAGTTCGCGGCGGCTTGCCTGGGCACCATAGTGAGCTCAGGGCCAGCCTGAA
>PVIC010034975.1:0-19309 GCA_004025085.1 Thryonomys swinderianus | reverse complement strand
ATTCCACTCTATAAAAGCTGTCCTACTTTCTAGAACTCATTTGCATCTACAGGTGTTCATGCCAAAGAGAAGATCCGGAAATTGTCTATCTGTTACACCAATTAGCTCTAAGGCTCGTAAGAGTCTTGCAATGCAGATTTTATCATACCCGTATCATCAGTGAGGAAATTGAAGGAGAGAGCTTAACTAATTTGTGAGAGTTGTATAGTAAATAATCTGCTCCAGTGGGATTCAGACACTGTCTGTTGCTAAATTTCTTGGTTATCCTCATGATACCTCTGATTTGATGTCCCTATGGCTGTTAACCTTGCTATATAGTATAAAAACTGCAGACCTCTCTTCAAATCTAAAATTTTCTATACACTTACTGTATTATCTTGAATAGTAACAGTATAGTAATGATAGCTGGCATTTGTTAGATATCAAACACTATCCTAAAAAATACACTGATTAGGTCAAGATAATTACAACACTTATCACTTTAAATGTATACTGTACTTTTGTGTTAAGAGCATTTGAAATTCTCTTTATGAGCCATTTTGAAATACTTGAAGTCAGCCAGTCATTTTAAAGTATAAATAAGCATTCAAAGTTGTTACTCCTGTCTAACTGCACCCCATACCCCATTAACCGTTCTGTTATTTCTGACAGTGTAAGATATTCATTTAAGTATCACAAGAACCCTACTGTGTGCACTTTGACTACTACTTACCTATAAAGAAACTGATGTGCTGGAATGTAGAGGAGGCAAAAGGGTTACACACACAGTGATCTGTCTGCGCAAATTTCAGCAACCTCTCTATGAAGCTTTACGAGATTGTTAAAAGTTATTATTTAAATTCCTTTATAAAACAAAATAATGCTATATTAGCAGAATCAAATGAAAAAAATACACACGAACTTAACACAGCCTTTGACAAATAGCAAGCATTTAACAATGTGAATTTTCTTGCTTTTTGCTCAGAAGCCAACACAACAACTTGCTTTCTTAAAGTAATGACCTGTACTTTTAAAGAGCCAGCTTGCTCTGGAACAATCCAGTGTGAAATAGCCACTCTTGAAGTACACCCGAATCCCAGCAGAAGCTGTTCTACCGGACTTTGCACCTGGATGATATTAAGGTTCCAAGATCATATATGAACTCAGAATTTATACCATGTTCATGACAAAGAAATAAATCTGAATGTGTAACTATTAAAATTTGATTCAGCCTATTCAGGAGAATCTTTAGTACCTAAACATCATTAAAATGTAATGAAAATGTAAGGACTCAAATCAATCTTTAAATATTTTTGCTCTCTGTAAAGAACTAAATGCTTGATTCATAAATGTCAGTGTAATGAAAACCTACCTGTTATGGGTTCAAAGTTGAAGACTCTGAAGAATGCAAGGAATTTAAAACATAGTACCAGTTCCAGTGCAGAGAATGAATAATCGGGGCAAGATGATTTGCAGTGCAATGCCTTATGGGAAAAGAAGATGAGTAAGTGCTACCTTTGTTAAAACCCAGGACTCGCCTGGAAAAATTCCATAAAATAGAGAAGAAATTTGAGCAGGGCTCTAGAAGACCTATCTCATAGTCACATCTTTATAATACAAGCAGTAATGCCAGTGTGGTTTCTGTGTAGTTTGCATAAAATTATACTAATTAGTTTTATGCATAGTGTCCTGTAGAATTGAAGTAACCCAAGATGAAACTTTTTTTTTGAGACGGGGTCTCGCTTTGTAGTTCAGGCTGGCCCTGAGCTTACTATGTAGCCCAAGCAAGCCTCGAACTCAGCAAGCCTCCTGTCTGCCTCCCGAGTGCTGGGATTACAGGCATGAGCCACCACACCCGGCACTGTGGTATGTGGTACTGATTGCTGGTGGGCATGAGTCACCACGCCCAGCATTGTATGTGGTTACCAAGGATCGAACTCAGGACCTTGCACTTGTGAGGCAGGCACCAGAACCACTGAGCTAAGTCTCTGGCCCCCAAGATGGAACTTCTATGATAAACTTTCAAAGCTCTACAAATATCCCCCTCTTGGCGATCATCAGTGTATGTTCACTGATGGTACTGAGAAGCAATTAAGGCTAAAAGGCATTTTCATGCATTTTTATCTCAGAACTCCTTTTATACAGCATTTATTCATTAGCATCATATAGGTTCTATGGAACACTCTTCAATGGGTGTTAATATACACAAAGGCCTTTGTGGACTTTTTCAAAGTGGATTGATGACTCCTTATTTGTTAGTCCACGAAGTAAACATGGAATTTCTTTGGATGAATAAATGTATCTAACCTTAGTTAGCACTTTGCCCAGGGCTTTTCTTACTTGGATTTAAAAAATAATAATAGTAAAATGACATACTTAAAAGTTTGTTTTCTTATTCAAATTCAGTCCTCTCAAATGTGGGTCAAGTTTTCTCTTTCACAAAATTCTTCTGACCTTTCCTTTTCTCTACCCACAGGGATTCTTCTGTTCTCTGATCTCAGAACTGATTGTCCCCAAGTAACTAGAACTTTGGAGTTGTCTCTAAGGAGCTGAAATTATGCAGGATGAAAATGTACCACCTTTGACTAAGTTGAATAGGATTAGAGTGCAATTTGTGGAAAAACAGTTTTAAAAGAAAAAGGTAGCATTTCCTCAGTTCCAGAAAAATTCTCAAGGGGAAATATTTCCTTTGGCTTAGTTACAAAAATTTTATTTACCCAAAACATGCTTATTTCTTCTAAATTTGGACATGAATTTACATTTAAATTTCTCACATAACATTTAAAACTAAACCACAAGACAAATGAACCCTTTCCCTTTTGTGTACTTTCTGGATTGTTCACAATTTTTTTTTTTTTTTTTTTTGAGACAGGGTCTTGCTTTGTAGTTCAGGCTGGCTCTGAGCTCACTGTGTAGCCCAGGCAAGCCTTGAACTCAGCAATCCTCCTGTCTCTGCCTCCTGAGTGCTGGGATTACAGGCGTGAGCCACCACACCCGGCTTGTTCACAATTTTTAATTCTTCCTAGGTATGTTGAAATCTGAATTTGTATTTCAAATCCATTTTTTAAAAGTGATAAAATGCAATATTCTGAATGGAAACAGCATGTTATATACTTGCAGGGCCCCATTTTATTGAAGTTTTAAAATCTGAGTACATTATTTACTTGGGTTAAAATGTCATAACAACATTCAAAGCTACTTTTGTAAGGGAGGTACCCTGGAGTAATGCATTAGTGAAAATGTGTGAATAAAGGAAAATACTCATAAATCACTTTCATTGGGAACTTTAAAAAAAAAAGCCAGGCATGGTGCCTCACATCTGTAATCCCAGAACTCAGGAGTCGGAGGCAGGAGGATTTTGAGTTCTAGGCTTGCCTGGGCTACATAGTGAGCTCAGGACCAGGCTGAAGTACAAAGTGAGACCCTGTCTCAAAACAAACAGAAAGATGATTTGAAAATGTGAGCTATTCTGAGAAATCAGGAGTTAGATGGGGAAGAATGAATGAGCTAGAGAAGTAGAAGTACTAAGGCCAGCAGCCACGAGGTACAGATACAGACATCCTGTCAGATACTCGATTACTGTGCTAAGTTTAAAAAATAAGATGTGCCGTCTAATGTAGAATTTAAATGAGGCTAAGAAATATAGATTGATATAAATTTTTGACTTCATGAAGAAAACACAGAAAAGGTATGTGTGTGTGTATGTGTGTGTGTGTGTGTGTTCTCATTTGCTAAAATGGAACTACGCAAGCAGTCTTTAGAAAGCAACAGGTGATTTATATAAAACACTGGTTAATTAACATATCTGTTACTCAAACACAAATTAGGATATATGGAAATTAGTCAAGGGCCAGAATCATACCTGAGGCTATAGTTCAAAACTTATTTACAGTAATTCACATCTGCTCGGAATAGGATGGCAGCGTGAGGGTCCCTCCACCAGCTGGGTCGAGGATCATCGCCACCCAGGCCCAGGCATCAGCTACTGCACCGTGGTCAGTCACGTGGACTAGTCACGTGAGGGATAGAAGGGAACAAGGAACTATGAGGAAAACACCTTCATTGAGGAATGTGCTACTGCCATTTGCCAAACTAGCCCATGGTTTTCAGCCGCTTAAAACCTCTTCCTTGGACTTACTCTGTGTGACGGACTCTGAGAAATAAAGAGTTCAAGCTCTCTGCTCCTACAGGTCTTGATCTAGGGGGAAAGGCAGGCAATAAACAAGTAGGAAAATACACATAACTGTAATTAAGATACACTTGACCATAATTAAGATGAATAATAAGTATTAAAGGTGCCGAGTTCCCAGGGAGGATATAGTACTCAAAATGACTGTTCTAGGTGACACAAATTTTGCCTTTCTTTTGGGAAATCTGTCACTAAACTGATCACTATTCACTCATTTGCCCAAAAAAGCACCGAAGTTTTTTAAACTGAGGGTAGAAACCTCTCTAATCAAAACAGCACTTAAGAAAATAATTTTGCAAAGAAGAGTTGTAAAAGTTACAGGATCTTCAGTGACCATCATTCTAATTGGGAAATTTTACTTTAAATAAAATGTAGATGATAGGAAACAGGAAAATAGAGACGAGAAAGGAATGAGTATGGGGGAGGAAGATGACCGCAAAGGAAGGAAAATAAAATGGATCCAGCAATATATATATATATATATATATATATATATATATATATATATTATATATATATATATATATATATATATATATATTTGTGACATGTACAATTTATATAAATTCTACATATCACAAATAGATACTAATGAAAAAAGTCACATTTTTGGCTCTAGAAGATACCTTTCTAACTTTAGAAGAACTTATTCATGACACCAACATTTGGGCTACTCAGGACACACCAGACTCAGTTTTTTTGTTGACCTACTTTAAAAGCACCTGAACGTGGTGAACGTTACCGCTTTTGGTTCCCAGTTTGAGAAATATGGTTCTGACTCTGTTTCATGCTAGAAGTTTCCAAATTGAGCTTAGAATGTTGTTTAGCCCTACCAAGTCTTAATTTGTAAAGATATTAGTACAAATGTAGTATACCAACAAAAATGACATAATATTAATGTACAGCTTGATGAATTTCACTACCGCAAATCTGGGTAGCCGTTACACAAACCAAGAGGTGATTGCCAGCTCTTCTTCCTGTCTTCTGAACTCCCTTGACCTTTCTTCCCTCCAGAATAACCATTCCCTTGACTTCTGACCTTGCAGTTTGGTGTTGTACACTCTTTTGAAAAACACTATGTGTATGGAATCAAGTTATATGTATGCTTAGAATCTAGCATCTGGTACTGAACCCTGTTTCTGTGTATGTAATTAAAAGATATCTTCCTCATTCCTTAGTTGCAATGACATTGGAGCTCTATAGCACATAAGGTACTTGTCTTTCAGTGTGTAGAGAGGATGAATGTTTTAATTTCCTTGGTTCTCTTTTCACAAGCACTGTGCACACTAACGCTAGCAGTGAGGGGAATGCATTTGGAAATACTTCATTGGTCTTGTGCTATTTGGGGATTCTAGTGTTCAAACATTGGTCTTAATTCCTACCAGTTAATTGTCCTTGTCTTTCTGCCATTTCTTCTTATGAACCAGATTTGTCTTCTCCTTTCATCTCTAAACAATTAACTGGTTCAGCTGGTTTGTGCCTCGGAAGATTATAAAAGTGACCCAACACGGTTTTCTGTGGTAACACTAATGACAGCCGGTCTTTCAGTATGATTCCTTATGTATCAAGCTTCATGCTAGTAATCTTACATTCATCTCATTTCATCCTTCCAGGCAAATGAGAACTGTTCCTATTATCTCCATTATAGAGATGAGTTCTTGAGGCCAGAGAAACTTGATCGTTGATGCTACAGAAAGAGCATCAACGTTCCAGCTACTGGAAGAGGGAGGTAGGATTTCAGTGGAGGTAGTTCTTTAAAAACCTGGTTACTCCGGGCTGGTGTATATGCTGCTGATACAGGACATCCTACATTTTTTGCGACAGTGTTTTAGGAAAGGTTATCATACGTGGAGTTCATCTCATCATCAAAGAGGTTCTTGATTGAAGAAGTTATAGGAACAGTCTCTCCCATAACTTTACTGAGAAATGCCCTCAGTATTTGTCACTAAACAGAACTTGAAGGGCACAGGTGACATAAATGCTTCATTAAAACCCTATCATTTAAAGCCTAGCTTTATTTTACACTGTTAAAGCTGCACCCAAACCCAGGTTCCAGTGTGACAGCTGTAAATGCCATGCTTTTGTCTACTATACCCCTCAAGCATCATATTTAGAAGGACTCTGAGGGACAGGTTTTGATATTTATTCCCACATCACCAAACATTTGAAGACTCAAGGCCAGCACAGAACACAGAGCCCTGCTGTAGTCATCTTGGAGATGAAGAGATGAACACAGAGAGCATTCTAAACATCCCTCGAACTTGTGCAAGTTTGTGCACGAGCGTGTGTGTGTGTTGCTTGTGTGCATAAGAAAACACCCTTTTGTTCACCTATACGTGTGTTTGTGAACACGGCCTCATCTTGGTCCAAGTGGATGTTTACCTCAGCACAGGAAGGCAGCTGCTGAGGAGCCTGGGCCTCTAGTGCCTCCCACTGTTCACACCAGCGAATGAAAAATACACAAGTAATATGAGTATATATAAGTAACATGAGTATTATATGAGCATTGTCTTCTTTGAGAGAATCATCAGCATCCTTCAAGATGTAGGATGTTCAGGTAACGAGTATTTTCCTATCACAATGAGATTGTTCAGGTAGTTTGTGATGAGCAGTGCAAGCTGCACCATCTCCCAGAGATCATTTGGGAGCATTTGGAAGGATCTGATTAATTACCCATAGCAGACATGAGATCGATGCCTTAATTCGTGTCTCTCTTCTTAACAATTTTCCATCATATTGTCCACAATTTGAAATGAGCTATTATACATGGTGAGTTTGAATTTGAACACTTTTTTTTGGGAATTAGTTTAAGTAGTTACTTGAAAAGGAGTGAAGCTAGAAGAAAAAGGAACCCAAATATGCTATCATTTAGCAGACGTGGAATGGACCAAGAGATTGTTAGGTGAGTTCTCCCTAGCAGATAGGCGAGAATTGAAGTTGTCTGGCAAAATGCAGAGAGCTCAGAAAAGAGAAGTCCAAATGGCTGTTCCTCATTTGGGGGCTGGGTCTTCAATGTATTTGCTTATCTAGGGTAAAGCAAACTAAGACAGGACCAGGGAGCACCATCTTAATGCCCTGCAAGATAACGTGAAGTTTTTGAAACTCAAAACTGTGTTTTCAAAAGTGGGAGAGAAAATTATAATATTAGCATTCAGACTTTGCAGAATCGCTGCACAGTCTAGTAGAAAGTTAAAACGTTCCCCTCTACCCAAGGCAGACCGGTGCAGAGAGTTATTTTGGTGGTGTTTAGCAGTTTGGATGCTCAGTGCAAAAGAGAGATCCTCTTAAAGAAACCCAGAACTCTCAGAATGAAAACATAAATATTTAGCTGTGCTTTTAAAGCCTTGCTGTTTTCTTTCTTAATTGTGTTTACCTTTTAAACAACAACAAACAGAAGCCAAAAACTTGGCAGAAGGTTCCTTTTTAAGGAGAATGTATTCCTTGGCAGCCAAGTAAATATCCCTCTCTTTTATACTTTGTTCTTTTTCTTTAAAAAAAAAAAAAAGATGCTTCTCATTTCCTTCATTCCTAGGATTGCCTGCTATTCGGATTTCAGACTGTGGGAGGCCTGAGCAAGGACAAAGGCTGGGTCTTATATTATGATTAGTATCTTTATTGTTGTGTCTGAGTGCATTAAGTTTTAAGGCCCTATTAAGGCTGAGGGTGTTGGACATTAGGGACATGCTAGATCAGGAAACATGCAAAAACAATCACCATACAATCAGTAAGACATGTATATTTATGAATTACTGCTATTATTATCAAAGAGAGAACCTCCAAAGAATTCATGTATATGTTTGCTGACTTTAAAGGGTTTCTTACCCATGCAAATCAAAGTGTAACCAATTACATCAGTAATAACAGTCTGTACTTTTTGAACGTGTTTTCCATGCTGAGATGTAGAATACAAGGATGCTGTTGCATTAGTATCTCTGACCTCACATAGTAATCACAGGGGTAATGGAGAGGCCCCAAAAGAAAGGTGATTGTCTCTGATTTTGTTACTATAATAAAAATATCTGAGATAATCAACTTATGAAGAAGAAAGGTTTATTTTGACTCACAGTTTTGGAGACTTCAGTCCCTGATCAGTTAGACCTATTACTTTTGGGCATCTGATGGAGGGTGCAGCATATTATGGCTGGAGTAAGCCTGCCTCCCTTGTGATGCTGAAATAAATAGAGGAAGAGACCAGGACCCCATAGTCCTTTGCATGAACATGTCTCCAGTGACCTAAAGTCTCCCATGAAATCTCACATCTAATGGTTCCAACACTTGCTATAGTGCAGAGCTGAGAGCTAAACATACAGGCCTCTGGGGGAACATTCTAGACCCAGAGGATAGCAATGAGCTCCAGCCATGTATCGCCAGGTGCCTTGTGTTCATTTCTGTGACTAATCTGGAGGTTGTGTTATTCTTAATTTCCAGGGTGTTAATCTCTCTCCTTTCTGTACAATATCTTCAGCTGAAGCCTAGTGCTGTTGGAGGCACAGTGCTGCTGCTGAGTGGACTTTGGGCAAAGTACTGATACTACTGTGAGATTTTGGGGAGACTAAGAGGAATTAGTATTTATTAAGCCACTGTGAGCCAAGCCCTCTGCCAAGTAAATATCTGCTCCTCTGGATATTATCTCTGAGAAGAGACATTTAAAGTTTGTTGGTACAGAAACTAATAATTTTTAAGATGCTGCCCAAACAATTATTTTGAAACGCTGGAGTGGCAAAACTAGCATTTGAAGTTAGTCTTTTTAAGTCAGAAAACTTCTTCTCCCAGTAGTAATAACTCTTGTGCCAGTAAATAATACATAGTCAGTGCTTCCCAAGCACTTTGTGGTCTACATTTCATAAGCCAAGGATGTCACCTTTACCCCAACTGATCAACAATAAAAATCAGTGCCGAAAACTAAACACTGTCCTTCTCGGTTACACTGACCTCGATCATCTGACACCCTGATTTCTCTTTGCTAGTTCTGTCTCTTAATACAATTTTTTCTGGGGTCCATACCATGTACCAGAGAAATAGGAGTAGAAACTTACTACAGGTGTTGCCAACATCTGTATCATTGTAATCATACCCAAGTCTAGTTAAAAATACTTGCTTTGGGCTGGGGATTTAGCTCAGTGGTTTTGGCACTTGTCTTGCAAGAACAAGGTCCCAAGTTTGATTCCTGGTACCAAAAAGAAAAAAAAAAAATCTAAAAAAGAGTTTGCCTTAAAAATGACAAAATTTTATATTTAAGAAATCTTTTTTTTTTTGAGACAGGGTCTCGCTTTGTAGTTCAGGCTGGCCCTGAGCTCACTGTGTAGCCCAGGCACGCCTCGAACTCAGCAATCGTCCTGTCTTTGCCTCCCGAGTGCTGGGATTACAGGCTTGAGCCACCACACCCGGCACTGTGATATGTGGTGCTGATCGCTGGTTGATTGTTGGTGGGCGTGAGTCACCACACCCAGCATTGTATGTGGTTACCAGGGATCAAACTCAGGACCTTGCACTTGCAAGGCAGGCTCTGGAACCACTGAGCTAAATCTCCTCTGGCCCAGTTTAAGAAATCTTTAAGATGTACATATATTTAGATATGATAAATATAAATATAAACACATACACTGATAGGCTTCTATTAAGTCAAGAGAAAGTTCTTACAGATCATGTATGAATCTTTGCTTTGAGAGGTGTCTATAACATTCCATTTGCCTGGCTGAACATACTGCAGATTATGTGGTGTTTTCTCATCTTTTGTATTAAAATTTATTGTCCTTGGGTGGCATTGTTGAATAAATTGCTTTCTGGGATGGAAAATTTCCATTTTTTCTGATAGAAACCTGGCTGTATTTATACAATTTTTTATAAAGATGAATCCTTAGAATTGTCTTCCTTCCACATTTCTCCGTGCCAGTATAACTTGTAGTCTATTATTACCTATTTTGCCTGATTTCTTTACCCTTTTCCTGAAAAGTTTAACTTTGAGTCAGCGAACATTTCAGTCCCTGTGGCTCTCAGTCAGTGCCCTTCAAGAGACATTGCCAAACAGCCCAATTAGAGTTTTAGGAGGTCCTCAGAGGTGGTAAGTGATTCAGTAGATATTAGCCCACTGGCTGATTCTGGCTCCTGAAAGATTGTCAGAGATAATGATCTATCTTGCTTTTCTCATTATTATTCTGTTTTGTCAGCACATCACAGATATTAAGTGTCAATTAACAATCATAGGGTTGGCCATACTGATCCTACAGTCTCCACTGAGTTGTTATTGTATCGTGAAGAGTTCAGTAACATTAACAAACATTTGGTTACTGTTTACCAAGAAAAGAGATGATAACCTAGAGTACAAGGAAATGATAGCGTAGAATACTTTTCCCGGATTACATATGTTATGTCCTGTGAGTTACAATCTCATGTG
Organism: Thryonomys swinderianus; assembly: GCA_004025085.1. Lineage (NCBI taxonomy): Eukaryota > Metazoa > Chordata > Mammalia > Rodentia > Thryonomyidae > Thryonomys > Thryonomys swinderianus. The sequence goes on along the minus strand of PVIC010034975.1, from coordinate 8,747 downwards.
GCAAGCTAAGAGAATACTCTCGGCCCCAACTAGCGATCCCAAAGTTTGAATTCTCATCCCAAAACCTTCTCAAATTTTATATGACCTTGAGTAAAGCATTTCACTTCCTTGGGTCTCAGGTTTCCCACCTATGAAATTGGAACACATAAAGCCCTTTTCACTTGAGTTTTTAATTACAGATCAAAGGAATGAGTTTGGTTCATAGGCATGAACAAAAAAGGATTGGTACATATTGGCTTTCACCAATATTAGTGTTGCCTTCATATATTTCCGTTGTATTTTTTATTAGTACATGTTTGCAGTGCGTAATGATCACATTCGTGGTGGGGAATTAGTACCTGAACATAAAATATCTCAGTATTTCCCTTTGCCTTTTTTTTTTCACCTTGCACCAAATTCATTTATCTTTTAACTCCTTATAAAGGTAGTTACTTAGCATACATACAGTTAAACAGACAGACTAAAAGGACATAAAACATCTAAAACAAATAAGGCAATTGTACTACATCAAAGAACACATTTAGATGCACTGACTGTGCTCAATTACCGTAAGTTTTTTTCTCTGCCTTCTTTTGCTCTTTGCTGTCTTTATTTTACATTTTATTTATATATTGAATTTCTCAGACAAGAGAAAAAGTGATATTTAAGCTTGTGTGTCTGATTCACTTCACTTAATGTTGTGGTTTCAAAGTGCTTCCAATTTCCTACAAATGGACTATATTTTATCCTTCTTTATGACAGTGCAGTAGTCCATTGTGTAGAAATACCACATTTTCTTTATCCATTCTTCTGCTGAAGGATATACAGGCTGCTTCTAAGATTTAGCTATTGTTAATTATGCTGCCAGAGACATGAGTATGCAAGTATCCCTATAAGATACTATCTTTAACTCTTGGGAAGATACTTAAAAGGGAAATAGTTAAGTAGAATGCAACTTCTATTTTTAGGGTTTTTTTTTTACTCCACACCAAATTCCATAGTGTTTTTACCAGTTTATACTCCTCCCAGAAATGGAGAAATGTTCCTTTTTCTGCAGCCTTGTCAGCAGTTGTTATTGGTTGATTTCTTGATGCTGGTAATTCTTTCTGGAGTGAGATGGAATCTCAGTATTATTTGAATTTGCATTTTTTCGAATGCCTTGGGATGCTAAATGTTTTTCATTACGTGTTGGCCATTTGTACTTCTTCATCTGAGAAGTGTCTATTCATTTCAGATGCTCCTTTTTCGAGTAGGCCTTTAAATTTAGAGGAGTCTAATTTCTTTTTATACTCCAGATATTAGCCTCTTGAGGTGTAGTAAGCAAAAATTATTTCCCATTCTGTACGTTGTCTCTTCACTTGGTGGGTAGTTTCTTTTGCTGCAAAGGAGGTTTTTAATTTGATGTGATTCCATTTGTTGATTGTGGGTGTTATTTTTTTGATGCAACCAAGCTCCTCTTCAAAAAGTCTTATCCTACACCTATGACTTCAACAATTTAACTGTTTTGTCTTCTAGCAGGTTGTTTCTGCTTTAATATTGAGATCTTCGATCCATTTTGATTTTAGTCTAGCTCATGATGAAAGATGTGGGTCAGAGATGAATCTTCAGCATTTGGAGAACTGGTTTTCCTGCACTCTGTGGGAGAGCTGTCTTTCTTATAGGGGAAGCATCTGGCACTTTTTCAGAGTTAAGGTAGCTGTGTGTGCCTGGAGTTGTTTCTCCATCCTCTCTTGCAGAGGTGCTGAACCTATGGCAGGCATGTTACCGTGCTTTTCATGTATGACAAAAGTGGTCAGTGGTGTTTTCTAGACTAAAACTTCAATATTGTATTCAGGTGTAGTTGCGTTCTTGGCACTTTGACTACTTCCACCGGTTCACAAATTTTTGTCAGTTATAGATAGAAGAGTATTATACAGGAAAAAAGAGGAATGTGATTACCATTTGTTTTCAGTCAGTCTAAGAATCCTGATCAGAAAAGACGAAGATACGGGGAATGCAAGACTCGTGTCGCTGTTGAAAGGGCTGTAGAAGCAAAGATCAGGAGAAGAAATCCTGTGGGTTTCCAGAAACTGAAAGTGCAGGAAACCTGGAGGACTCTTCCTGCTGATCTTAACTCCCTGAACCAGCCTGGTGCGTGCCTCCTACATGCTGCCCTAGAAAGCTTCTGACATATCTTTTTTCACACACAAAAAATTTAATCTATTTGTAATTCAGAATGAATATATTCATTGTGAGACATTGGTACCTAAACATGCTGCATCTTGACTCTTTTTTTTTTTACTTCCTGTTCCTTCCCCCTCTCTTTGGTCTTCCCACAGCCTGGATTACATGTGCATCTGTCACTGTTCACCTGGCTGCTGCTAGAAAAGGATGCTGTTCCTCTCCCGCTTCCCAGAGCTCTATTTGGCATAACTCATATTGAAATCCAGCTGGCAAGGGATCCCAGTGGGTGTGGGGCCCAGGCTTCCCCCGGAGGGTGAGGAGTGATATGTAGCTGACAGCCAGCAAACTGGCACAGAATCACTCTTCGAAACCACTTTCTTACTACACTTGCATGAAAAGATAAAAATTATAAACCACAGATTTTAATTCTAAATCGGAGGGTTTTTTGCGAGTGTGAAACTAGAGCTTATTCCTGTACCTTCATATGTTACCTTATTACAGTTCTAAGATTCCAGTGATGAGGAATTGCACCAGTAAATGGGCAAGAGCTTTCCAAGGGAAAAAAGCAGCATAGTGGGTCTGCATCAAATATGAGATATGCCCCCGAGTGTACTGTACTAATGGTATAAAAGTGATGCTTTAGAGGAGGAGATAGGATGTTATAAGAGATTGAATGGCTCCAGTGGGAGGAAGTTCCCTAATACTGCATCAGGATCCGGGCATCTGACTTCACTGGACATGCTGAAGGCATTTCACTAGCCACTTGGGTAAAGGTGCAAGGGAAATAACCTGCCTTTGTCCAGAGCAGAGAAGGGAGAGGGGAGCAGAGCTTCTAGAGAGAAGCTGGTTCTCTTTCTTCCTAGTAGTCTTCACCCCCTGCTGTTCTTTCCTCCAGGCGGCCAGAGTGGAGGTGTCATCTTTCTTCCCAGAAGAAGCCTGTTGTTCTGTGTATGTCCTGTGTGAATTAAATTTCTTCCAAGGCGTTTCTGTGGCCGGACTAAGACCTACTGAAATTTATCTAGACAAAGTCTGCCCTGGAGTTTGCAGAAATTATTTCCTCAGTCTTTGTCTTCAAGTTTCCAGAGGTTAGTGTTAGGAGAGAGCTTTTGCCCTGTCACGGTCAGGTCTGAGATTTGGGCATGGCCAGAGGACCGGGCCAGAGTTTTCCCTTAAGCCTGATTGAACAGTTGTTCTGTCTAGCTTATCTTTTAGGCTGTGGAGTCATTTAGGCCATTTCATTCTAGCTCCTTGTAGATTTCTGCACTGGAGCTTGGGCCATATATGCACATAAATTCCTTTTGGAACCTGTGGGGAGAGATGGCCAGTGCAGAGCCAAGATATTAGGACTCTTAGCCAAATTCTGTAATAATCTGTGGCCTATGAATAATTTCTAAATATGACAACACTAGAAAAAGGTCTGCAAAAATACATTTTTTCTAGTTTCTAAAGAGTGTATGTGAATGCTTACAAAAAAAAAAACATTTGTAGGTGTTTTACAGTGTCACTTATTTTTTTAGGAAATGGTGATGTGATTTTAACTGAGTTTCTTTTGGGAGACGAGAAGAAAGTTTTACCCCCACTAATCTTCCCCTGGGTTCGGTGGCTCCTTATGAATGAGTTTTCACTGTGAAAGGCTGTTTCTGGTCACAGTCCTCCATTCATCAATGCTACTAATGCTTGACAGCCACCTTGTTCTCAGTCTCAAATGAGTAGGTGACCCTGAAAAACAAAAGCACTTAGAAAGTGGATGCCATTGCAAGGAACAGTCTCAGGAAAAACTCCCACTGTGTGACAAGACAAGAGAAAATTGGGAGTATGCCCCAGGTCCTGTTTTCAATGGCAGCACAGAAGGTCTAACAAATTTCCATGAAGTACTTTGGGTCCTGCTTCTACAGACCACTATTTGACTTTAAGTTAATGTGCCATCTCCGTTGGAAAGGGATCACCTATTTCTGAGACCATTTTTAATTTATTTGAGTGAATGCAGAAACTTTCTTTTCTAGTGGTAGACACAGTTGCAAGAAAACCATCTAAATGTTCTTCCATTGTTCAAGTGAGTTGAATTCAGTTTAGTAATTTCCCTGCAGAAAAATTTCTTCAGCACGTCCTTATTTTTTGGAGTAAATCCAAAATCTTTCACTGTTTAGGAGCTGATTTGTATTCATCTTCCCAGACTCAGCTCCCAGTGGTGTCGGCTAGGACCCCAATACTCATCCTCAGTTGTCAATTCCTGTCTCGCTGCACATCTTTTGCTCTCTTTCTTATCAAATATTCCAGATGTGTTTCTCTCCTTCTAAAAAGAAAGATTTTTTTAAGCTCCTCTAACTACTGAACATGTCTTACTGACATCCAAATTCCTGGCACATCACTGAACAGCTGGTATATAACAGGGACTCAAATAAGTGTGGCTGAAATGAGCAATAGAAGTATGCCCTTTCTATGTTACTGCCATCCCAGTATGAGCCCTCGCTTTGGTAAAATAAATGATGAGTAGAAATTGCTCGTGTACTTTCTGTAACATCTCACTAGTGAGGGTCTTTTGGGTCATTACCAGAGTCTCTATTAAAGATTTGTATTGGGAATTCTACATAGAAAAACATGTTTTCACGTATCATGTAAGAATTCCATGTGTTTGCAGGCATAGTAGCAAGACCACCCCCAGCTATCATTCCAGGCTATAAGATGAGCAGCAAAATACATTACTCTAGAAAATGAGCTTCTGTTGATGCCCTGGAATCAACATCAAGTAAAGGAGACTTAGTTGAAAGACGGTGAGCAAATCTGGTAAAACAGAATTTATATTCATCCATGCTTAGCAGAATGGCGTTTGGCAACTCAGGCTATTGTATTTGTTTCATGGAAGTAGAATCAAGACGTCTGAGGTTGTAGATTTGAGGGAACATCCTTACTTTGGTCTTAAGGCCAATTTCCAGTTCCCTTTTCCTTCTACTTTAGCTATTTATGATACAGTGTCAGCCATGAGGTTACTGAAAATGTTGAGCCGTAATTCTAGAGGATTAAAATGCAAAGAAACAAATTATATTTCCTTTTTTGCAATTTTTTTTTTTTTGAGATAGGCTCTCGCTTTGTAGTTCAGGCTGGCCCTGAGCTCACTATGTAGCCCAGACAAGCCTTGAACTCATAGCAATCCTGCCTCTGTCTCCGAGTGCTGGGATTACAGGTTTGAGCCACCACGCCCGGCACTGTGGTATGTGGTACTGATTGCTGTTGGTGTTAGTCACCATGGCCAGTATTCTTGTACGTGGTTACCAGGGACGGAACCATAGACCTTGTGCTTACCAGGCAGGGGCCAGAACCACTGAGCTAAAACTCTGGCTCCTTTTTTGCATTGTTAATCATTTTGTTAGTTGAGGCATTCCTTTCAGCTCTGCCAAAATGTACTTTTCCTGGAAATCACCACAAAGACTTGAAGTAGCCTGTAATGAAATATTATCCAGGAGATCCACTCCTCCTGGGTTATATAGCAGCAATAAAGTTCTGTCCTTCTTCTCAAACTATAAAAGAATCATACACTGACCACATGTCTCAATTATAAAGTCCATTTAAGGTGGAAATCTAGCACTGTAATAGAATATAATTGAGTAGAATGTTATTTTTTAAAAGATTTCATTTCCTTTTAATGTTAGACTTTTCTCCTTCCTTCTTTTACATATTTATTAGGTTTTTTGACACATATCAAACTCCTCTAATTCAAAACTTACAGGAGAGTCAGATATCTTTACTGTGCTTTTAAAAAAATTAGTCACATGCTTTCCAGGTTAGAGACATGATGCTGAATTGAAAAACAAACCGCTCAAGTTTATTTTCAGTTCTTTGGTATTTCTACCTATCCACGCATTTAACATTATTATTACTGAAGCATCTACTGAAATAAGAATTGTAAAATATTAAATCTAGCAATTATTTCTCACAAGCAATGTTAATTAAATTAAAATGTTTTCTCAATAAGAAATCAGGAAAGCTTGAAGGCTGAATAATTGAAAACAAATTTAAAAAGTAAGATACCAAGATAGATTTGTGATAAGAAAAGTGACCTTGGTGTAGGCTGCAGAAATTGGATAAGCTCTAACAGGCCTTTCCTGATTCTTAATTTCAGTGAGTTTTTATGTCATGAGATTGGCTTTCTCATTCTCTTCACTTTAGTTCATTTCTTTTGTGTGAACCTATTTGCCCATTAAGTGTGGAGTGAGTTTCATTCTAGAGTCTCCATTCAAAAGAACTTATTTCATGGAAGAGATGCATTTTCCAAGTAATAATGTGATAATTCCTATGCAATTCATGTAACAGAAGGTAGCCTTGATTTTATTTGTTCTCAACCACTTTATTTTCTTTCTGTGATACTGGCTAGAATATACAATTAATATGTCACCCTAGTCCATGAAAACAGTGTGAAGGTTGACCTCTCTACTTTTGATGAATCAAGTTAAAAACATAGTATAGTCTCTTGAAAAATAAAATCATGAGCTTGTGACAGCCCTATATGAAGAGCAAACAGAGATTTCTGTGAAAGGACTTTTGAAGCTACAGGTCATGTTTTGCCATGACTTTAACTGTCTATATTATGGCATTATTTCTCAAGAGTCATTCTGCTACTTAAGTCCTTTCGAAATTGTTTAAATAAAGCAGCTTTGGATTTTCTAGCAAGAAATCACAGTACTGTATAAAATTTTCCATCTCAGTTGGAGAGAAAGATCATGACCACACAGAAAACTTGCATGTAATTTTTACTAAATCTTCATAAACAAGGTATGAACATCAAATCACTCTTGCCAAAGCAAAGTGCATTACCTTCTTTCAAACTGCAGTGCCGAATTAGCATACAGGGAGCTTCCGGGTTCACGGGCACTACATGACCAGGAATCCGTTTGCTCCGTGGCTTAGGAACAAGATAGAAAAGCAATCGCCGCGTGTCCAGGCAGTGACTTCCATGTTGCAGCTTGAGATGACTTCTTCCACTAGAAAGAAAAGAAGTTCTCCCTGCCAAGACCTCCACATTAGAGAGCAGACCAGGTTGCCAAACTCTCCGAGCTCTCTTTCTTCCCTTATCTGCAGCTACAGCCATGCGGGAGTCCTGTGTTCCTCCATGTTCACCACGCTGCCTCCCGCCTCCATGTGGACCAAACGTAGCTGTGTCTGCTTAGAATACTGTGGCAACACTGAAGACTGCAGTCTTCACTTCCAGAGCATTGCAGGTTCAGGTTCAACCTGGCAGTTTAGCAACTGCCAAAACCCAGGCTCAAATGGCCAAAACTTTAAAAGAGCCTGGGGATATGACTGAGTGTGAAGGACTTGGGTTCCATGTCCAACACCAAGAAGAAAAAACACTCTGTCCCTGAGCCCATGCCATAGCTACCTGTACCTGTTTCAAGACTTGCCTGGTGCCTCCTCCACAAAGCCTTTATAACCTCTTGGATCAGCCGAGGCTCCCACAAGAATACATGTACCTATTACTTAGCTGTTTATCTCTACGAGATTGTGAATTGTTCAGAAGGAGACAGCTCGTACATAGCCTTGTATCCCAGTGCCTAGCACGGTGCTGAGCATGCTGCTGAGATTTCAGTATACTGAATAGCATCGTACAGTCTTCTTTGCACAGTTACATCCTTCTGATAAATTCTCCTTGCTAATTTGTTCTCTTCATACATTATCCTTCTTTGTACTTGTTCTCAGGCTAATTCCTTTCTCTGTCTATAACATTTTTCCTCTATTTCCATGGCCATTTCTCTCTTCCAAGTGTGAGATTACCTATCACCCCCCCCAAACCCTTACCTTACTTCATCACGCTGTCTACTTACACCCACCTGCTAACATCATTGCTTGCGATTTTTCATCCAAACATCAAAGATCTAGTAAGATACACAGTGCTCTACCTACTAATGAGCACCTCCCTCACACCCTGTGTCCTCTGCCCTGGAACACATAGATCAAAACTGTTTTGTAGAACACGGTTTGCTCAGGGCTTATTTCCAAGTGCAGCCTATAGTAATAGATATTTAAATGTGAATCGAATGAACAAATACAGTTAGGTGTAATTACTGTCACAAGGAGATGTCATGGGAATGTAAGCTGAAGGCATTGACTTCCTGTCCCTAAAATGATAATGTCAAGAACTTGGCCAAGGTCAGCAAACCAGGAGGTTCCCTTTTGCAAGGATAATATGGTTAAGGCTTTGAAGGAAAAATTGAGCGTCTTCCTCTACTACTTACTATTTCTGGTAAATGGTGTCAGTTGTTCAGGAAAGTCTACGCTGACAGTGCCGGAATTTAGTGTTATGTTGCATAGAAAGCAGGGGACTCTCTCTGGCACTCAGTTGCCAGGCAGTTCCACCCTGTAAAAAAGACTTGATGAAATTCCTAGGGCAGAGACATTGAAAATGACGTCGAGTACTTTTACATTCCCAGTGAGGGTGACATGTAATAGTGTTTCAGGGACCGAAGCCAGGTGTTTGAAGAGCTTCTCTTTAACGGCGAGTCCTGCGGATGGGTTCATCTGTAACTGGAACCCGATCTGAAGATCGTGGTCAGTGTGTCACAGATACACCCGAACCCGGACCACCCCTCACACTGCCAAGACACACTGCCTCA
>PVIC010034974.1:0-19302 GCA_004025085.1 Thryonomys swinderianus | reverse complement strand
AAAAAAATCTATTCTCAGGTGGTGATAATCCTCTAAAAGTAATTTTCCTCCAGGCGATATTTGGCAACATCTGCAATTTTTTTTTTTTTTTCAGGCCAGGTCTCACTTTGTAGTTCAGGCTGGCCCTGAGCTCACTATGGAGCCCAGGCAAACCTTGAACTCAGCAATCCCCCGCCTCTGCCTCCAGAGTGCTGGGATGACAGCTGTGAGCCACCACGCCTGGCTGCAAATGTTTTTGTCACAACTGGTATCTAGTGTGTAGAGGGAAGGGACATTGCTAACTCTCCTACACAGCTGACGGTAGCCTTCTTCTCCAGCAAACTACTGACAGCAGTGTTGAACATGGAAACCCTGTTGTAAGCTCTTTATAGTAAGTTATGAATGACCCACAACTTATGTCCATCTACCCACAAAGAGATGGATTCTTAGATGGTCATGTACATCTTTCTACTCAATAAACTATTACAGAGACATTTGAAATATTAGAGTATCTTAGATAAAAGTTTAAAAATACCACAATTCTAAAAACCACAAGATGCACCATGACAAAAATGAGATTGAATATTATGAGTGAACACGGAATCAGAACCAAAAGCTTGTTGTTATGTTGTATACTTGCTGAGAAAGTGTTAGTCCTTCATTTCACTCTCCGAAAGGAGTGAAAAATGCTTATTTGATGAAGGCTTCAAGGTCACCTTCTGGCCTAACTTCTCCCTGTCAATATGTCTAGTCTGAAAAAAAAAATACTGAATAGGTGAAGAAAAATTGCACCAAGTCAAGAAAAACACCTGACGAGTCTTTACATAATTTTCTCACACAAAATCTAGTCCCCTGAATTGCAAATTGAAAGAAGCCCACCTCATACAGTCTATTCACAAAACCAATTAGCAATAAATCATCTTTGATGGAATTTATGACACTCAATTTCTTGTCAACTACATCTGCTTTTCTATTGAGTACTAGGGAAGGAGGAAAAGACCAAAACATCATCTGCAGTGACATCTGTATAGCAATGAAAAGAAAAGAAGCTTGAAGCCAAGACTATTAAGAATTGTGTGTGCACCTGTGTGTGTTTGTGTGTGTGTGTGCATTTGTGTGTCTGTGTGTGAATGTCAAGTGAAGTGAGGATGATATTCTGTCCTTTGGCATGCTGGGCTTAACCATGGGCAGTGGAAAATGTTACCACATACCAGTCCCTGAGCCTGAACTACGCTGTGTTACATAGCAAGAATGGATTAGGGGCAAATGTCTAGTCAGAGCTGCTGATCCACGGACCTTGAGGTACAAAGGATATCTGCACAGGCCTGATGCAGTCATATACATTTTCAGAAGTGAAAAAGGGAGTCATAAGAGAGCCCAAAAGAAACTGGAGGATGGAAACAATGATCAGAGGGATGTGACTTCTACCTCAAAGATGAAAGATGCCCATAAACCCAGCAGTGTGGGCAGCCTCTGGAAGCTAAGTCAGAGGAACAGACACTCTCATGCTTTTGCGAAGAATGCAGTGGACTGATGTCTATGAGGCCTGTGTTGGAATTATGGGCTCCAGTACAGTAAAAAAAAAAATGCATTGGTGTTCTTCAACCCACTAAGGTTGTGACACTTTGCTGCAGAAGCTATACAGAACTAGCCCAATGATCCCTTTGCAGTGATTTTGTAGAGTGCTGGGCTATATGTGTGTATGCTGGCAGAGTGCACAGGTTCAATTCCACCTTCTCTTTCTCATGAGGGCCCACACATAGGACAATGCTATGATTCAGGTAATGTTCTTCTCCAGTACTGTAACCAGTGTGGCTCTGGGCCCAGAAGAAAACCATGCCTCTGGTCTCTGAACCACAAGTACTGTACAGAAGAGGGAACACAGTTCTGAAAGTCTCCTCATTCAAAGAGCGACTTCTCCATTAGGTAGTGTGAGAGAACTACTTAAATCCTGCAAGGAAGAATCCAAACATAGACACGGCTGCAGTGCATGAAATTACAGATTTCAGTGTCATATCCACCTTAGATTAAATCTCAGTGTGGACATTGTAAGACCACAGATAAGTGACCTAACCTTCCTAGATCACAGTCACATTCTTACTGGAAAAGTGTCCCGCCTAGTACAAATCTTGTCGCAGCCTGCATATGTGTAATGTCTGTGATATATGACAGGGTCTTCCTCAATGGATAAAGAGCTAACAATGATATATCTGCACCATCCATTTCGGTCAAAAGTCATGAAGAAGACCTCAAGAGTGATATGTCTAATCATCACATTTGATGCTGAAATAAATCCTTCAGTAACATTCTATCACCCAAGGCAAGAGTTTTCAAGCTTTTTGTTTCTATGACTTTTTTAGTCTTAATAACTACTATGCATTGTAAAGAACTTTTGTTAATATAGGTTGTGTCTATCAGTACTTGTCATATTAGGATTTAAAATGTTAATAATAGTAATCCTAATACAAGTTAAAAATTTTACTAAAATAATTATATTTTACAAAACAAAGTTTGATAAGAAATATTTATATTTTCCTAAAAATTCCCTCCATGTCTGACTTAACAGAAGGTAGTGGGATTCAAATATCTATTCTTGCATTAAATGATTTGCAGTTTAGTATTTTGGTTAACTGTAAGGAAAGAAAAACAGCCTCCTTTAGATACTAATTGGAACACAGAAAAGCATTTTATTAGCTTGCCTGGAATTTTTTTTTCATTTTTCTTAGCTACTACACCAAAGCTAGACAAATAGTGCTTTCTTAAAAACTAGCTGTAATATGAAATATGACATCATGCTAGCAAATTATTGGTACCTTGCTAAAGAACCTTGCTCTGTCTTACACACTGAATGGGAGTTGTCTACATAATAGTTTGTCACGACAAGCATTGATCATTTTGACAGTGTTGATCAATTTATACAGATTTTTTCAAGTGTTGGCACATTTCATTACAAACAACAAAAAGTCAAATTTATTAAAACTACCACCAGTCTCATCAGGAAAGTGCTTAAGTATTACGAAGCTGTCAAGTTCACTGTAGTAGATACAAGTTTTCCAAAGTGGTAATTTTCACTGAGAGCTCAAATGTACTCATTGGCAACATATACAGTCAGTTTCTTTCTTCAATGTGACAAGCACACTCTATTCATTTTTGAGAAAATATCTGTCAACTATTCAGTCTGAATTACCAATTTGTCAGTCATTCTTTCAAGCAAAAACTGCATTATGTGAAAAATACAACAAGATGAGTTCACAACCCAACATCATACATGGGCTTTTGATAGAGACAATCAACATACTTCAGTTTGTAATACAAGTGATTTATGTGTATTTCCTGGTTCATCACACATAGAATGTTAAAAAAGCACGTGTTCTAAGCAGATAATTAATCAACTTGACGTTTTACTGCTTTACTAAGAGCATTCCTCGTGAAGTTTCCTTTGTTTCCAATCATAAATACTTTCCTTGCTGGACATGGTGGCTCATACCTGTCATCCCAGCAGGCAGAGGCAGGAGGATTGCTGAGTTTGAGGCTTGTCTGGGCTACATGGTGAGCTCAGGGCCAGCCTGAACTACAAAAAAGCTAGATCCAGTCTCAAAAAAAAAATCACCAATCATAAGTACTTTCCAGTATGGGATGCCTTGAATATGTGATAGTGTGCTTCAGTACCTTGGTGTTAACCTTGATATACACTACAGTATCACTTTTTCCTGTGGTTTCTCTTTACAGTTATAAATTTCATCACCAACAAAGTGGGAAATGATACCCCCATAGTAATTGCAAATAGCTCTGGTCTTGCAGACCCCTGAGATTGTCTTGAATATCAATAGTTGTCTGACAACCATATTTCAAGAAATACTGTTAGAAGAATTATAATTTACTAAGCAGCCCATGCACTGCTTTCCATGTGTGATTTCTGCTTTTTTTTTTTCTTTTTGAGACAGCATCTAGCTTTGTAGTTCAGTCTGGCCCTGAGCTCACTATGTAGCCCATGCAATCCTTGAACTCACAGCAGTCCTCTTGCCTCTGCATCCTGAGTGCTGGGATGACAGGCATGAGCCACCATGCCCCACACTGTGGTGTGTGGTACCGATTGCTGGTTGCATGAGTCACCACACCCAGTATTATTGTACGTGGTTACCTAGGATTAAACCAGGGACCTTGCACTTGCTAGGCAGGTGCCAGAACCACTGAGCTAAATCTCCAACCCTTGATTTCTACTTTGCTCTTAAAGTTTTTCTTTAGCATCCATTGACTTGCTAAACTTCATGTCACAGTAGTATCAAAATGCATCTACTCTTACTCGGGAGGCAGAAACAGGAGGATTGCTGAGTTCAAAGCTTGCCTAGGCTACATTGTGAGCTCAGAGCCAGTCTGAACTATAAAGCGAGACCTTGTCTCAAAAAAAAAAAAATGCATCTACTCTTGAATATACAAAGTGGATCCCTGTGTCGCCTTTCTATGATATCTTTGGCTCACTTGATACACCTTGATAATACTGTGATTTTACATTCCCTCTGTACACTTAGACATCTTTTGTGATGTGATTCAAGTATCTACTTTTTCCACTAACTCTCTCTCCTTAGAGCCTTACTTCTATGTGCTCTTTAGAACCTTCTGGCCATCTCTATAATGCAGGCACCTCTCTTAAAATTGTCTTTCTATTTCATTCTTTCTGCCCATCTCACAAAATATGGGTTTCATTAGATCATAAATCCTGCACTAGCTCAATGCGAAGTTCTTATAACCCTTTACTGTTCCTACCATAGCTTTCAAGCAACCACTGCTTGAATGGGTGAAGAAATCAATGCAAGCATACTCAATAAGACAAACTTGGGGGGAAAAATTGATCATCCTGACGAACATGCTTTGGTTTAAATTTCACCGTATGCAACACAAATTTTCATTTTAGTACAGTACCTGATAAATCAACAAAATGATACTTTTCCTCTTGTCAAACATCTATTCAGTTAACATACCAATTGTCTCTTTTTTTCTGTTTCTATAGCTCTTCCTACAGGACATGAGACTCACTGCCTCTGGAATGTTACTTGTTATTATGACTGAAAATAAGTGAGTCAATTAATTACTTTTGATTCTCTGTGTTCCACTTAATATCTGTGTGACCTTGGACAAATTATTTGATATCTTCAAGGCACAATTTCTTTAGCTGTAAATGAATATAATAGTTCATGGGTAGACTGGATGGATTTTATGTGTCTGATGAGGGCCCACTGCCTAGTTCATATTTGATGACTTTGGCCATTGTCATCAATGGTAGATGGAGGAAACAAACTTCCTGTGATCTTTTTTTTAATAAAGATATTAATCCTGTTCATAAGAGCTCTGCCCTCCCATCTCTTACAGCCAGCATGTCAGAGGTGAAGATCTTAAATAATGAACAAGAGAAGACACATTTAGTCCCTCTGGACTTTTCTGGTTGAAATTAAGCATGTGGTAAGTCTCTACATAGGCACAACAATGTTATATGAATTTTAGGCACTATGTGAAATATCCACACTATGTTTCAGCCACTTAGAAGAGAAACTAGTAAAAAGATGATGATTTGTCACACTAGCATAAGGACCTGGATTTCAATGTTTGGTTAAGAATTATATCTGTTAGGCTGGGCATGGTGGCTCATGCCTGTAATCCCAGCACTCGGTAGGCAGAGACAGGAGGATTGCTGAGTTTGGGGCTTGCCTGGACTACATAGTGAGCTCAGAGCCAGCCTGAACTACAAAGCGAGACCCTGTCTCAAAAAAAAAAATACAACTGTTAAAATACTTTCTGAATATTTACTAAGCATAAATGAGTATTTACTAAAGTTAAATTCCACCATATAAATGTTCCTATGTGGTAAGAATAGTCACAGAAGATAAATTTAACAAAATTATTTTTCAGTGAGGTAAACTCAAAAAATCTAACTACATTTTTATCACAATATATTACAGAGAACAGTATTGATAGTTAAGCACTACTGTCCATATGGGCCATTTAAAGAACATAAAAATTTCAATATTCCTGGGTGCTATCCTTAGAAGTTCCAGTTCAGCAAGACTGACATAGGTCAAGGATATTTTTGTAAAGGTTTCCACTTGATTGCCAGTATACCAGGCTTTAAAAAATGCTAAAAACCTAGCAGATCAGAATGCTGAATCAGAACACCCAGGAAACAGTAAAGACATAGGAATTGTCCTTACTGTTTACTAATATCGAACACATTTTAGGTCTATAAGAATTGTCTTTAGTGTTTACTAATATTGAACACATTTCAGGTCTATTAGCAACATGGCCACATTCCTTTTTACACTTTTATTTTATGAAGAAATTAGTATACTGGAAAGTAGGTCACACAGTTGGGAAGGGTAGAGCTAAAGCAGGCTGCTAAGTGTCTCTGAATCCCTAACATAAGTTCTTGTCACTACCACACAATCAATATTCCGTGCTCATTT
Source organism: Thryonomys swinderianus (assembly GCA_004025085.1). Classification (NCBI taxonomy): domain Eukaryota; kingdom Metazoa; phylum Chordata; class Mammalia; order Rodentia; family Thryonomyidae; genus Thryonomys; species Thryonomys swinderianus. The sequence goes on along the minus strand of PVIC010034974.1, from coordinate 12,868 downwards.
GGGTTAAAGTATTGGTTCAATCACAATGTATTTCTGTAGACCTGGGCAGGTTACATAATTTCTTCCAGTCTCTGTTTTGTGTAATAATGGCAGCCCCATCAGCCTTGTGGCATCACGATGACAATCAGAGATGAATAAGTCCATGAACATTCTTTGAGCTCTTGAACTTCACTTTCTGTAATATGTATCCCTTGATCTCAGGAGGTCATCCTGGAGCAGAAGCTAGCTCACCTTTGAAATATGATACAAGTATATATGTATTTGTGTGGTTTTATATTGTTGCTTGCTTGTTTTGGATGATAACTGAGTATGTAATCAGTAGGGGGGAATTTGAAAATATATACAGAAAAAAATAATCAAAATATTACTTGCCTTCCATTCAGTGAACATGATGTTATTCTTTAGTGCATTTTCCTCTGTCTTGGCAGGATACACCATCATTTGTGGGCTCCCTTTCTACTCCCTAGATAACATCAGAATTTTAAAACCTGCAGAAAGTAGAAATAGAAAATTGGCTTCTAATGTCCCTCTTGGCTCTCGGGCTCATGATGATAAAGGGAAGGGTTTTCTATATGTGAGGTCCTGTCACCTTCATAAAGCTCCTTTTCTAAGAGTTTCCCTGGTCCTTCTACCTCAGGAACTACCAGTGTATTTTCAGAGAAGAAAAAGGATATCTCTATCCTTTTCTACATTCAAAGCCATTCCTTTTCCTCTTTTACCCTAACTACACTTATGTAAGCCTAGTTAAAGCTCTTCAGAAACTCAAGGCTTTTATGAGCACTAAACTTTTTCCATGGCTATACTCTGCTTTTATAATGCATACAGGAAAAAAAAAAACGAGTCTGACAGTTACAAAGGACTGAGCTACTCTCTTCAATTGTGGAGAAAAACAAACATATGAAAGGAAGTTCATATTTATATGTAGAAAAATTCCTACTTTATGTAGCAGCACACAAACATTCTGGGTAGAAGGTTGGTTTTACCTGTCATTCAGGAGAAACTACTGTTTTCATGCTGCAGTAATTTCTTTTGTCTACAACCTTATATTTCACTTTCTTACTCTAATCATCAGAGTCAGTTTTGTATTTTTAACAATATAAAACTCATTACTTTCCCATATCTTTTTAAACTACAGAATTTTTGGTTATCCCCAAATTTGCATAATCACAAATAATATAATGATAAATGCGTTCAGGTACAAGCATCTGTACACATTTCAATCATTTCCTAGGGAGAATGCTTCACAGTGAAATTTCTATACTATGATACATGGAGTTTGTAAGATATAGAGCTTCCATTCATCCATTGAACAAAGACTCAATTGAGCGCTTAATGTATACGAGGTACTGTGCCTTAAAAATCATACTCAAGCTACAGAAAAATATCAGTTTCTTGTAAATAAATCTACATTACACAATAAGATGTAGCCTCACAATTGAAGTGATGAAAATATTAAGGACCAACTTGTCCCACTGGATTTGTTCTCCCTTAAGCTGTAAAAGATGGGCAATGATTATTTTCAAAGTGGACTGAATCAACTTTATTTGCACCTTGATTTTTTCCCGATCTAAGAATCCTAAAAATGTAAAGATGTTCTTAATATGCCAGGAGTTGTTTCTGCATGGTCCAGTCTGTCCCATTGATGATCAGGTCTGTTTCTTTGCAAGTGCCACCCTGTGTTTATCAGAGAGACTTTGTAGTATAGTTTCAAGGTGGTGATTGTGATATCCCCTGCCATGTTGCCATGTCTTTGTTGCCTAGAATTGCTTTGCTTTTCTAGGTCTCTTCTGATTCCAGATGATTTTAGTATTATTTTCTATAACTCTATGAAATATTCTACTAAGATTTCAATTGAGATTGCTTTGAATCTATGTATTAACTTTGCAACTATGGTCCTTTTCACTCTATTTGTTCTTTCTACCTAGAAACAAATGATGACTTTCAATTTTCTGATATCCTTCTTCTGTCTCCTCAGAGTGCTATAGTTTTCAGAATAGAGGTCTTTCACCTCCTTTGATAAAGTGATTCCCTGGATGCTATTGGGAAAGGAATTGTAAGCGGTAATTTTTGAACATAGATAGATATATTCACATGTTAATTTCACCTTAGATCTTGTACAGAAATGCATTACCTCCATAGGAATGGCACAGATATTCAACAGGTCAAATATCTTTATGGCAAGTTTTGTTATTTGTGGTCATTCTGTGCCTCATATATTTTTAGAATTAAAATGAAATGTTTTAGACAAGAAACTTCTCAGAACAAAAGGATACAATGCCATGTGGTTACCATAGAGACCATTAAATAAAGCCTCCTGGCTCAAGTTCCCCATTGAGAATCATGTAAAGATCTACAATTCTCAGTAGAATTTTGATGCCAGGTACAGTGTGCTAAGCTGTCACCTGTCTTGTTAGAATTCACTGTTGTTAACCTTTGTTTTGCCTTCACTTCTGATCTGTCTTCTACATGATTTCCAGTAGCTTTCCAAATACTTCTTTTTAGTTTCCATTTGAACAACTTTTCAGTTCTCAGCACTATGTTAGTGTTTACTCACTCCCAGTCACATATAAGTGAAATTCAGAGACACCTGTTACCTAAGATTAGGCTAAAGCCAGCAGACCTGAAAGCGAAATGTCAACTAGTTCAGGGATTCACGTGGGGAAGGGCATGACAATTAATTTACTTTAGAAATCACTACCTAGAACTTCTACTCTCTTGGTTACTTCTCTCTCATTGCTAATATGAATAGAACTTTTTCAGATGGAGAAATAAAAGCAGCAAAGAATCATATGAAAAAATGTTCAACATCACTGATCGTTCAAGGATGCAGATGAAAACAATAGAATGAGAGAAAGACTGCTATCAATAAATCAGCCAACAACAAATGCTGGTGAGGTTAGGGAGAAAGAAACCCTTCTCACTGGCAGTGGGACTGTAGACCAGTGCAACCACTGCAGAGGTCAGTGTGGAGATTCCTCAGAAACTAGGATTAGAGGTCCCATTTGACCCTGCTAGGAATATACATGAAAGAATTAAAAGCATCACATCGCAGCAACGTATCTGCACCTGTGTTAATGACAGCTCAGTTTGGAATAACTAAATCCTAGAAATAACCCAAATGCCCATCAGCCAGAGACTAGATGCTTTTTTCTACAGGGGAGTGGATTCTGCCATGAAGAACCTGAGTCATTTATAGGAAAGTGGACGAACCTGAAATCCATAATGTTAAGTGAACTAAATGCTTGTTTAAATAGCTCATGATTTCTCTTATGTGAGAAACAGAATATAAATGTAGACCAAAGGAAGTGATAGATAATAGGAATTAGGGAGATAATGGCATTCTCAAATAAGAAAGGGATCAAGAAATGGAGGAAGGATGTTTACAATAAACAATGAAAGTTGAAAAAACTGACATAGGTGGAAATGTACTTAAATTTTGTCAGATAGCTTTCTTCACAAAGCTGCAACACATGTTTACTGATTCTTTATATCTTCTTGTGCTTTGAAAGCTCAAGTCCTTCTATCTTTGAGTAATATTCTAATGCATAAATTCACCATCGTTTTTTTCTTTCATTCTAAGTGTTGTCAGTTGTACTTCCAAGTGTTGTCAATTGTGAATAAACCTGTTAAAAACATTCACATAAGGATTTTGTTGGATATGGGTTTTCAGGTCTTAAAGTAAGCACCAAGGAATGTGATTGTTCAGAAAGAGGTGAATGTGGAAGTGAACAGAGAAGAGTTCCTGATGACGTCTGAGGCCCTGGATTAGCTGTATCCCCGCATGCTTTGCGTGTACTATGTCACTTCATTTCTGTCAATCAGTGAATCTTTTTAAATCTGTTTGCATAGTGCATTATAAGTATAGTTTTTCCTCCCTGATATCCAGGAGTTGTGACTGATGAGGTAGTGGTCCTCAATTATCAAATGAACCATTTTCCAGATATCATTTGCATTGTCCCCTGCATCATCTTATAGAGAGTTTCAGAATTTGGATGAAGTTTTCTGAGAAACCCTAAGTGCCTTTGCATCTTTCCTTTCCCTTGAAGTATGTACATATAAAAGTTATGTAGTTTATGTGATATTTATCCGATTTTTATAAACATAATGAACATCATATTTATTAATATGTTTCTTCAAAGTTTTTGAAATAAATAATATGGAATCAGTGTTCTGCTCTCCTATTACACACAAGTGCCCATGGCAGAAATCGCCCGTGCCAGTGACCCCAGTTCTAATTTTCAGACAGATATCTGCTTTGACTCTTGACACTATTATTTACTTTCTCAACACACATTCTTCCTTTGGCATCAGTGATTTATGCTCAGGTTTTCTTTTGCTATTCTGGTTCTTTTTCCCTCAATTTTCCATGAAACTTCCTTTTGAAGATGAGACGACTCAGTTTTGGACCTGACTTCTTTTACTCTCAAGTTTGTAAGATGAGGAGTAACGTCTATCCTACTAACAAATATGCAGGTCTTTGCTACTATCTTGGGTTTTCTTCTTGTTTTATCTCTGGTATTTATAATGCTCTTTGCTTGCAAAGCATCTAGATGAAGGTTGCTCAGCATGAGTGTGTGTGTGCATGTGTGTGTGTGTGTGTGTCCAGAAAGATAATCTGAGCTTTATGTATAAATTAAGGGCTCAACAGATGGATGGTGCTTACAGCCAGGAGAATGGGTGAGATAAGGTAGAGACTGATGTGACTATCACAAGAAAACAAAAGCTCTGGCAAAACTGATATATGCGGCAAATGATCCCTCAGGAAAGGGACTCTCTCCCTGGATTGCAAAACTACATGTCAGAAAGATAATTAAAAGACAATTTCAATACTTAGAGACTTGGGAGAGTTCTTACTGCTGAAGCAATTGCCAAGCTGGATGCAACTTCAGTGAATCGTCTACAGAGAGTTTATCAAGCTGACAGAATTGTTTGTGCTTCTTACCATCATCCTCCACTGACATTTTTAAAGAAAATCAGTCAGAGAATACTTTTCCTGGAAAAATATTTGGCCTAAGTTCCAAATAGTTGCTGTAGGGTGTGATTTTGTTTAATAATGTATATGAAAACTTCGTTTCACTACCTATTTTTTCATAAACATTGTATTCTATTGGGAAGTTATCCTGGAAAATTCCTAGTTATATATCTGTCTTCTCAATCCACAAAGGCCTAGCTATATGCATTTTTTAATAAGCAAGTAACAACTTGAGAAGCTTCAACTTCTCTGAGCTCCTACCTCCAACTCTCAAGTAGTACATTGGAAATAATCATAGCATTATGATTGTGGAAACCAAAAATATAGCTTGAGTTGCTTCAACACTCTTATTTATGTGACTATTTAGAGTTCTTATGCTGAAATTTTTAAGCAGTGAAATAGCATAAACTAACAAGTGGAAATTTTTGGTTTTGGATAGTAATTTCAAAGTTTAGCTTTACATTAAATCCTTCACTACAGTTGACTTCCATCTCTGATTTGGAATTTATTGTTTCTTAGTAATGTCAACAGTTTTTTTTTTTTTACTACTGAAAGACAAACCAAGTAAACAGTGAATATTACTGTGGCTAAAAATAATTTTCCCATAAATTTATAAAATGACACTTGTGGGGAGCCAACTGCTCCTAGCACTGACACTGTCTTTTGCTGTGGGGAATTAAAAGAACATTTCAGGATAGTACAATATCAAATCTATTTCTCCTTTGAAATGTTCAAAGCTCCTCTCTGATTTTCCTCATAGAAGTTTTTCTAAGAAAGAAGTTTGTGTTTTAGTGTCTTCATCATAGATTGGGTTGATACGGTTATAACTATGTTTCTTGTTTTCTAACATTATTTTATGAAAAAATAAAATGAAATTTCATAGCAAAACAAAAATAACACTAGTTTGTATACTCTGTATATATCTTCACAGTACTTAGAATACAAGACACAGACACAAGAGTTTCTTACAAAGAAAAAAAAAGAGATAATGACCACAAGCTCTCTTCTCAACAAACTAAGATAAACTAATAGTATAAATGTAGAACATTAGCATATAATAAATTATTTTTGAAACAGTGGAACAGGTAATCTGGAGTAGTACTTGGACTTCTTCCTATTTCCTATATATCTAAGTTCTATTTTACTCTCTCTCTCTCTCTCTCTCTCTATATATATATATATGTGTGTGTGTGTGTGTGTGTGTGTGTGTGTGTGTGTGTGTGTGTATAGAGAGAGTTTCTTGTATGTATGTCTGACTTATTTCACAGCCTTATGTTCTCAAGTCACATTCATTTGCCTGTGAAGATTTTGAGGTTATTTTTCTTGATGGCACAGTAGTACTCCATTGTGCACAAATACTATCTTTTCCTTATCCGTTCATCTGCTGATATACACAGATACTGTTTCCAAGATGTAGCTATCACAAATTGTCCTGCTCTAAATATAGGTATGCATGCATCCCTGTAATGTCACGCTTTTATGTCTTTTGAGGAGATGCTTAGAGGAGGGATAGCTGGGTCAAATGAGGAGACATGTCTCTGAAGAAGTACAAATAGCCAACAGATGCACGAGAAAATGTTCAACATCAGTGCTCATTAAATAAATGCAAATTATACCATCTAAACCCCAAAACAACAGCCACCACCAAAAAAAAAATCTAACACAGTAATAACAAATGCTGGCATGGATATGAGGGGAAAGAAACTTCTTCTTGTTTGTGGGGATGTAAATGAGAGCTGCAGCTATTGCAATCAGTCAGCTTGGAAATTCCTCAAGAACTGTATAGACCTGCATTCCTCTGAGCTCTCTACCCTGTGTCCGAACTTGGTATTCTTATATTATCAATTTACTTATTCACGTGAATCAAGTCCCTTCATAACACAAAATACTCTTGAGGTTTGAAAACATCCTGGTTAGACTGACATTTTTCATAATGTTAAGTACGTTATTTGACAATATTGTGTGAATATTGCAAAATATAACCCTCCTCAAGGTTTTCCAAAGCACTGTTTTATTAAAACCATTTAGTGTTTATCCTACAGCTATAAATCTTAAAGATTCACACGTATTGTGTTCGTTGTACTCAGCATGTGGCTGAAAAGAACATAATTAGGGAAAGATATACAGTTCTTGACTAATCTTACTTTAAGAGTTTGTTTCCAGTTCCCAAGGTACTGTGAATCCTGTGGCGGATGTGAGCTTCATAAGTTTCATTCTCTTTTGTTTCTGAATGTTTAATAAGATGTAATGTTTCAATATACACAGCCCTTGCCATTTTAACAACTGTGCATTCCTATAGGCTAGAAAAAGGAAAAGTCTTACTTAGGACAGTGAATAAAATAAGTTAGAGTATTAAAGCAATAAAAGTGCATGGAAATAAAGCTGAGGTTAATTGTTATTGTTACGGCTGGAATGGCAGAGTATGACACAATGTCCACACAAAAATAGATGTTCAGTTACACTGAGGGTCCTGTGGATGTCAGGAGAGGCTCAGATGAACAACACTAAGGTCCGTGTTTCTTAAAAAGCTGAGGGGCAAAGAGCGTTGAAAAGCGAATGAAAGGAGCCAAGCTCACCATTGCGTTAAGGAGGCTGGGTCTCAGAGGGTTCTCATTTCTGTCATCCCAAGTTTGGAGTCTCATCACTGGGCTTTTGTTTCTTAGCCCAACACGATGGCAGGGCAGCAAGCGAGCAGTATTAGTTGGTTAGAGATTTCGGCAGCTGGTGAATGTGGGATTCTCATCTCGGGACTATATACACACACACAGACCAGTGAATATCGACTTCCTTTTTTTTTCCCCCTTGTCCAATACTGATAATTGGCAACTCTTATTTTTTTCTAAGAATAGTGCCATGGGACTGAGGGTGGAGAGAGTCTATTAGTAAGCATCCTGAATGCATTCTTAATATGACTATGTATTAATCTGCCATAAGAACAGTATAGGGATCTTATAAATATGAGAGGGCTTGATAATATTTTTAATAAGATTTGTAATATTAAACTAACATGATGTGGATAGAAACAAGAGATTTGCTTGCCACAGTTGTCCTGCGGGAAAACCCGTGACGGCCTGCAGCCTGTGAGCATGTGTCCAGTCTGTCTGCTAGTGCCAAGTCAGCGCAGTCAGTGGAAGCAAAACAAAGGAAGCAGTGGGCTTTTCGGTGCTCGGCCTCAACTACTGTCCTTTTGTGGGTTTCTACATGCATGTGCTTAGTAGTATGGAGCTTTTGTTTTACGTAAATGAGGTAAGATCTGTCCCTGCGACTGAGATCTCGTCTTTCCCTTTCTCCTTCTTGGGCCTGGCTGCACCAGTCACCACAGGCATTTTCATCCTTTCCTTTTCCATTGGAACTATCCATGTTCTAAGAATGTCCAGCCAATCCCTCAGTCCTGAAAAAAGTGAAGAGATAAATAAATAAAATTTTTCAAGACTGGTACCCAAAAAGTAGAATTTCTAAGTAGACATTATAAAATGACTTCATTTAGGGATATTCGTAAGTAGATAACTATAAATAAATGAGTAAATGAAGTAGGATGAACAGAAGATCTACACAAAATATACAAACGCTAATATATTCTGTAATTATAAAAACCTGTGTCTTAGAGTCAGTATTATCAGTATACTATCTTTATTGTTTCACTTGTACCCTCACGGAACCCACACAACTTACTTGTTTATGTTTAATACTCATTTTCCATGTAGAATTAACCTATGTCTAAATGTATGGAATTTACTGAAAATCTGTTTCAAGTGAATAAACTCACATGAATCAAAAAATCTCTCACCACATGGAAACATTCTCTTTTCCAGAGCATATATGTCCCTTTTAATCAACTCTCCCTCTTTGAAGAGAAAGCACTCTTTGGAAACTTTTTTCCTGAGACTAGATTTGTCAGTTTTAGAATTCTTTAGGAATGCATTTGTATTTTGCTTTTGTAGATATTCTCATTCTACATCACAATGTGATACCTATCCACACTGCTAATTGAAAGATGAATCCATTCCTCTTTATCACTCAGCACTATTCCCTTGTATAAATCATTCTAAGTCACTCGTCCATTCTCTTTTGATAGACATTTGAATTGTTTCCAGTTTGGCCATTCTTTAAAAATGTTGTACACACCTTTTCTCAAAACTTTATCTTGCGTGTTTTAAGTTCTCTTGCATACATTGAAACTGCTAGGTTGAAGGCAGGATTGAGTCTGACTCCACATAAGAAGCTACCAACACTTTTCTTTAAGTTGTTTTACTATTTTGTACTCCTATGAGCAATGTAAGGGAAACTTAGTCATTCCATGTCTTGTCAAAATTAGGTGCTGTCACCTTTAAATTCAAGTCATTCCATTGAGGATATAACAGAGCAATGGGGGCACATGTACATCACATGTGCAACAGCTGGATGTTTGCTATCCCTGAAATCTCCAAAAGGTTTATCATCCCTGCAATAGAGTCTCCCTTTAATGTTAACTTACATTTCAATGGCCAAGGATCTGGAGACTTTATTCATGTGTTTATTTGCTATCTGTATGTTATATTTGTGAAGTTCCTTTTCAAATATTTTACCTATAGTTTAAAATATGTTTGCTTTTACTGAACTGTATGATTTTTTTACATAATCTAAGTCAAGCTATCTACCAAATACAACTTGTGAATATTTTCTCCTACTGTGCGATCTGTCTTTTCATTTTCTTCATGTCTTTTGTTTAGCAAATATTCTGAATTAAAGTGAATTGATCTGTTTCCTAAGTTTATAAATTTTTAATTTATTTAACAACTCTTTTATATCCTTCCATGACACTAATCCTCTGCTTTTTGGAAAACTTTGTAATGCTAGTTTTGACTGGTAGATGTGAGTCATTTTAAATACATTTAAATGTTTGTGAGACAAGGTCTCGCTATGTGGTTCAGTCTATGAGCTCACTATTTAGCCCAGGTTGACCTCAGACTCATGGTGATCCGCTTACCTCAGTGCTATTGTAGCTGTGTACAGCCACACCTGGCTTTGACAAGTAATTTTTGCTGTGGCATGAGATAGAAATAGTTTTAATTTTTAAAACATGGATAAGTTATTTTGGGACAATTTACTAAAATCCTTTGCTTTCTAGGTCAACTTGCTTTAATGCTTTGACCAAAAATCCATATAAATACAGGTCTGTATGTGTGCTCTGAATTCTGTTGCATTGAAATTATGGCATTTCACATTATCACGGTCACTGTACATTCAGAATAAGAACTAAATTTCAGTAGTGGTGTTTTGCAATCTTCACATTCTTCAAAATACATTAATGAATACTTTCAGTGTTTTGAATTTCATGGTGAATTCTAGAATTCCACTGTCAGTTCAGGTTAAATCATAGCAATGGTGACAGAGGCTATCTCTACAATGCTCTTGAGTTTAGGAATGGTATATGTATCATCATGTAATACAATATTAGATAAAAATGTATATATGCTCATTTATGCTCTTTATCTAGTTGAAGTAATTTCCCACTTTTCATTTTGCTGAGGTTTCTTTTTTCTTTTTAATCATACATGCCTACCGCATTTTTCAAATATTGTCTCTATAAAGAAAAGATCATATTAGACGTGTTGCAGGGAGGGCAGGGGAATGGGAAAAATAATCATGATCTATCATGTACAGGTAATTCTCAATGATGAATGTGATTATAATAGAGATCTAAAATGTACCAATAAACTCAATAAAGACAAACAAGAAAAGAGCTTATGATTTTACTCTTTTATTCTGTTAGTGAATATGATTATACTGATTGACTTTTATAAGTTAAACTACTTTGTATTCCTAGGATAAGGCTCACTTGGTCATACTGTATTATGCTTTTCCCATATGATTACATGTTTTGATAATAATTAAACATTTTACATCTAAACCCATGAAATATTGTTCTGCTGGTTTTGTGTTTTTCCACAACTATGTATTTTTTTGCCTTTTATACTGCAGTTCGCATCATAAAATATTTGGAAAATGTTCCTCACGTCTCTCCATTTTTGAGTATTTACAAATCATTGTTCTTATTTTCCTTAAACATTTCATCCAATTCACCAAAAAAAAATCTTCTAGGACACTTTTCTTTATAGAATGTTTTTAATTATTATTTTGTTGTTTTGTATGCACAGTTCAGACGAATGTCCTACTTTTTCTTGTTCTTAATTGCAAGTTAATAATGTATTAATTTGAAGGAATACTTGATATGATTTTTATAACTTTAATGAGATACAGTTTACATTCTGTTAAGTTTGCACAATTAAAGTGCTCAGCTCAGTAGTTCCTAGTGTACTCAGAGTTGTTCACCATTAGCCACAATGCATCTCATCTGAATATTTTCAATACCCTAAAAGGAAATGTTGGAAATATTATTGATTCCTGAAGCCAAATCACTTGCCACTCCCACATTTCCTGCTGTCTCCCCAACAATGTTCAACAACATTCTTCTGTCCATTCTGAAGAGCTGTTAAAAGTTTAGCCATCAAATGTGTGGTCTTTGGGCCAGAGATTTAGCTCAGTGGTTCTGGTGCCTGCTTCACAAGTGCAAGGTCCTGAGTTCGATCCCCAGTAACCACATACAATGTTGGGCATGGTGATTCATGCCCACCAGCAATCAATACCACATACCACAGTGCCAGGCATTGTGGCTCACGCCTGTCATCCCAACACTCGGGAGGTAGAGGCAGGAGGATTGCTGAGTGTGAGGCTTGCCTGGGCTACATAGTGAGCTCAGGGCCAGCCTGAACTACAAAGCAAGACCCTGTCTCAAAACAAAACAAAATAAAACAAAAAAAATGGTCTTTTATCTGCAGCTTTATTCACACGGCCCGGTGTTGTCAAGTCTTTTTCGTGTTTCAGAATCTCTCAGAACTTCATCCATTTTTGTGACCAAAAAGCATTCCATTGTGTGTGTGTGTGTGTGTGTGTGTGTGCTATATTGTATTAATTCATCAGTTCATGGCCATATTATACAATGATGCAGTACATTTTTATGTCCAGGTAATTATTATTTTTTTTATCCATGTGGTCCTAGAGATTGAAACCAGTCTTTCCGTTAAGCTGTATCTCCATGCTTTATATTTTTTAATTTTAATTTTTATTTTGGTTTTGAATTTTAAGACAGGAGTTCTCTAAGCTCTGAGTTGTCCAGGTTGGACTTGAACTTATGATCCTCCTACCTCACCCTCATAAGGAGATTATAAGTTTTTAAAAATATTTTTAAGCTGGTACCAAGGAGAGGAACTGGGAGGTTATAGTAGAAGTTTACTTTTATTCTTTTGAGTCTATAGTAGACTATGTTTAAAAGCTCTTACATTACTTTATTTTCCCATTATTACAAGACATTTTCAATTATGCCACAGTTTTGACAACACCTGTAATTTTCTATCATTTTAGCTCTAGCTATCCTGGTGTGACTGAATTGTTCTCTCATTGTATGTTTCATTTATATTTCTCTAATAACAAATAATGCTGACTATCTTTTCCTGCACTTTTTAGCTATTTGGCTACATCCTTGTAATAAATGCCCATTTAAATATTATTCTAAGTTTTATTGAATTGTTTTTTTCTTTTACTTTTGTGTTTGTATGAGGTGTTTTTTGTTTGTTTTTGGTCTATGCCTGGGATATTAAATCTTATATGATACATGATTCACTAACAATTCCTCCCATTTAATACTTTTCTTTCCATTTTTATGGCATATTTTGATGCACTAGAGTTTATTTTTCTGAAGTCTAATCTGTGAAATCATTATGGGTCACTCAGTCCTGTTCCTTGATATATCTAATGATTAAATAAATTTGTATCCTGGGCATTATGGTTTACACATTATACATTTTGTAGCTCTATTGCCTTCTTTTTTTTTTTTTTTTTTTTTTTTTTTTTTTTTTT